>JANHGN010024345.1:81523-97699 GCA_024605025.1 Megaceryle maxima
TAGCAAAAAGTAGATCAAGAAAAGCCACAAGCAGCAAAATGAAACGAAAAAACCCTAAAAGAGAAAAAAAAAAAAAAAAAAAAAAAAAAAAAAAAAAAAAAAAATCAAGTCTGTTGCTTCATCAACCACCCAGTATACCTGTTGTCCTTGAGACATGAAACAGGAAGAAAGCTTGATGGAAATCACTTTCTCATTTTCTCATGTATCTGCCTTTTTGTTAAAGCATCGACTTACTAGTACTATCCTAATGGTGATATACAATTGTCCTTAACCATTTCCCAAATTACCTGATTAAAGAAGGAATTAAATAGGATTAGCTACCTAATATCAATTAATATCCCCTAGCTGTGATCTATAGCAGAGCCTGCAATGCACTGGCCATGCAGCTGAGAACAAAACAGAGGAGAGAGGAGAGAAACCACTGTTGGTCACGAGGATCAGACTGGAGAACAGACTTTGCGAGAAGGTCAGACTCACAATCTCAAGAGTGCCAAAGGGAAAAAATAAAAGACCCTGAACTGCATGGGAACAAGCACTGGGTGAAGCTGAATGAGATTACTTACATGGGATACTTATTCCACCACAAAGAGAAGTGGCAACATCAGCACAGGGAGCAAAAAGGAGACTTTTATAGAAATAAAGCAGATTAAAAAAATTCATCTGTTGCTTGTGACAATTAGGTCTTCTACTTCAAAAATGATTAAGAACTGTACGAAATTATATTGGGATGAGAAAAGGTTACGGAAATCTTTAAACTCTCACAAAATAGCCAATACCAAAATACTGAGATTAAAGGAAAGAACATTTATAAAATCCTACATGAAGCAAACGTGAAAAGGTTGCTCAGTTACAAGATAACTGAGTAATGTAACCTTTCAAAGCAGCAACAAAAAGCGATTAGACCATCCCTTGGATTGAAAATGATTGATTATTACTGCTAATATTGGAATTGAAGATGACTGTAATGCTTTTTATGTAATTGCTTTATTGAATGCTGCATAGCTTTATTTGGTAATATATTCAGAACATATTTTGAGAGTTTACCATTTCTTTAGCTCCCGATACACTAAGTCACACAGCCATATAGTTACAATATATTTATCCCAATAATATTGTATTGAAAGGCATATGCTAAGGTTAGCTCCTGACCTTTCCATTAAGGTCTATGGGAAATCTTCTGCCTGCAGAATCATCTAGGAGATTTGAGTACCAGCAACTTTCCATCCTCTGCAGCTGTTTATTGGTTTATTCCATTAACTGTATCAAAATACCTTAAATGTGATTTGGAGCCCTGTGTGATGCACTAATTAAATCATTTTGAGGATTTTGAATGCTGGCTCATCTGTTTAAAAAAATCAATCAAGGACAAGTAAATCACAGTGAAGATGATGTATAAGTAAAACTATTTTTTCATATCAGAGTACGCTAAAATTTTAAAATAACTATAGGCAAGGAAGAGATTTTTTGGTTTTTGCCTTTGTTTTAATTGAAAAAAACCAGCCTTCAATATTTAAATGTAACTGCATAGAATTACATTTTCTCACTTGCTTTTCAATTTATTTGATCTGTTATCCCCTAGTGTCACACTCTGCATTTTTTGAGAGAGTTCTAGCAAAGGTCAGTAGTCAATTAGCCATCAATAAATACCCGAGAGTGAAAATTTTTGGCTGCCTGAGCTCCTATTACTAAACCAAGAAGCATGTTTGAAAGCTCGTAACAAAAAGCATGAAGTACTTTAGAGTGTTCCAAACAGAAATATAATGTTACCTTTAAAGCAGTAAGTATGAAAAATATCAAAGAAGTTGTGTAATGCCAAGCTTTATCATCTATTGCACACATATATTGACTTAACTGAGACATGCTCACTTATCTACAAAGCAAAAATTGGGTTTTAAGTACTGTACTTTGCAAGACCCTTAGGGCACAATAACATTACTGTCATCATTTACTCCAGCTTCCCTGTGTCTCATTTGATCCTTCTCCAGTCTTTTCAAAACACTGCAACTACATGTCTATTTCTGCCACTACAGCAGTGTCCTTGGCTAGATGGCAACACAATTAGATGTGGCTGACATATAAATACAGACAAAAATAATGCATATACACACACGTAGACACTAACACGTAAATGACAGTTGACACACAGTGTAACTTTCATAGCAATGCTACATGTACACGGATACACTTGGCTTTCCCCCCCACACACACACTTTATGTTTGGAACCAATTCAAAACGTAAGGCTTTCTTGGCAATTTGCAGAGGAATGCAGAAGATAGAAGACTGACATTTCCTTAAGAGAAAAGTGTGATCAATAATAGTCAAAGTTTGGATAAACCCTCATTATCAGATTTCTACAACTTCAAAACGAATACGTGTCGGCCACCTGTTAAGCGCAGACACAACTTCACACGTTCTGAGCTCACTGCTGACAGTGAATAAAGTTAAATTTGGGAATACGCAGCCACGGAATCATGAATTTTCACATTAACAATGGTTTACGTCAAGATACAACTACACTTGAGTTATGAAATATTTAATGCTAGATGTACTGAATTAGTTTAACTGAAAATATCAAAAGCTTAGGTAAATTACCAATTCCAGGCATGCAGCGCACACGTTTAATAAACAGAGCTGCAAACAATTTATTGGAATTCATTTTTCCTTCTGCTTGAATACAGCATTACTTTATTAACACAGGCAAGTATATTAAGGGAACTGCAATAAAAACTTTACAGAAGCACTACCTTATGTGCACCGTATTTAATAAAGGAAAAGTTCCCGGTGTTTTATCATTATAACCTTCTTTAAATCCTTGTCTGTAAAAACTCCAATTCTGTACTCCATCCAGGCAGCTGCTTCAAAACCATGCAGCTAACTCACATCAGAATTTATCGAATGTACAGAAATCATTTTTTCTAAATCCAGTGTCTCCACTGGGAAGATTTTCAGTAGCTAGAAGTGCTTATTTTGCTTAAAAGCAACTGGGTGATAAAAATCACCTTAATTAATGAGTCAAACGATCTTATAGATGTCAAAAGTACCAATTTTATTTTTGTCTTCAGCAGCTTCAATCTTGTGAAATTTATGGTTATAAATGTCATACTGTAGAGAAGTAAAACACATCTTACACATAGGTGGATATTTTTAAACTATTGATATTTTTGAAGGTCTTTGGATCTCAGGGGTGATAAAATAAACTCCTGAGGACACCAATCAGTGAAAAAGTTAAGGTGATAATACAATAAATGCCAAAAAGCCCCTCGCCCTGTATTTAATCACGTGACTGACACTGTCAGCCATGTTTCGTATTTCTGTTGACCTATTCAACAGGTCAATAAAGTCCTAATAAAGACTTCCTAAAGAACCTACCTTATAATTTTTATAAGTGTATCAAAAATGTAATACTTTAAAAGTCGGGATTTTTCAGCAAGTCATACGGTGTGAACTATTATTCCAAACAGAGCATAGGAACACTTAAATTTGCTGTGGACTCTGCCAAGGAATACAAATCCTTTCATTACCGCTCCATTCTGTAGAGGGTATAAACGTAATTCTGAACTTGTCTGCAGTTACTTGGGCTGTGCTGGTGCCATCAGCCCCTTCTCCAAGTCTTCTGCTGAAAGTTTGACAGCACTGCTTTATAACGAGACACAAGCAGCTTTTAAAACCAGATCCTGTGGAATACAGTGTGGAGTAAAAAAAATATATATATAAATACATCAATGAGCAGGCAAAGCCAAGCAGCAAATATATTGCCTTAAGATAAATAATGTAGGTTTCCTGGTCCTTTCCCTGGAAACAGTTGGGTACCAAGACATACAAGTTGTGGCGTGGCAGCAACGTGGGCTCCGCGTTCAAGGCGTTGGGCTGGCTCCTCTTTGAACATGCACCCTTTCAAGTGAAATTAATCACTCTCTTTATCACTCCTGCAGCATCTGGAGCCATAATCATTACCCAACTGCTGAGAAAGAAATGAAACCACTAATCGCACGGGGAGTAGGGCTTAGCGTGCAGAGCAGGAAAGTTTTTATTAAGTTCTCATTTGAAAAGTGATTTTTCATGGATAGCCTTTCAGGACATGCCACAGAAAAGCTGGATGTACTTCAGCAACTGTCTACAACTCATCCCCCAGCATCTAGAACTAATATATTTAGAAGCACTATAACAAGGTTTTAACATGCTTTTCCAAATTTAGCTCTGTAATCCTAAATCACAAGTATGACATGGAGATGCATTTAACCAGAAACTTTAAAAGGTCTCTGGAAGAAGGAACCACAGAAGCCAACCAAGTGGTAGAGATCAGGCAGTGTAATCAACAGTAAGGTCCAGCTGCTGCCTCTGGATTCACACACTGCACTCCTCCCAATATCAGCAGGAATTCCCTAAGCAAACTGAAGCTGATGTATTTGAAATTCCTGTATGAAGTAGGGATTTCATCATATCTATCCCCTAGCTGAAAGTGGTTAAAATAAACTATATGAACACTATGACAATAATCTGGATTACCATAAAATATCCCTCACCCCTTTTAACTTCTCCACTTCATTTTCCTAGCTTTTAGCATTCTTTTTTTTTTGAAGAAGAAGATAGAATAAAAATAAATTTTGAAAATAAAATAAAAGTAAACTGATGACAGCAAGACTATTCTCATACATACCAGAGGAGGGGAGGGAATAATCTAGGGAAATACAGGTATCCGTGGGCAGACTACCCAAAACTCATGTCCCTAGAGTCTGCTGCATTATCTGCATACTGAGAACAACCATATGCATCTTAAGGATTCCTAATACAATCTTGTGTGTTTTCACCCATAATAATTGTGCTCTACACAAAAGCTGAATGAGAAAATGATTACCCCTATATTCAATTAAGTGGCAAAGTGAAACTCTTATTCCTAACTAACTTAAGACATAATTATTTAAAAAACCAACCTGCAGGCTTCTGAACAAGGGCAGCAGAATAATTAAATCTAGTACTCCTGAAACAGGCTGCGAATGTGATCATCCATTTTTAATGCTCCGCCTATACGTAACAACAGAAATCTTTCCAACAGCTGCATTCAATTAAAAAAATATTAACCCCAAGGAAAAAGTACAAAAACATCCCCATCTGTTTTTCTTGCCACTCACTGTGCTTCTTTTGTGAGTGAAATATGTACAACAATACAATCCAACAAAGTTGAATGAAAAGCACCACAATTCCAATAATAAGCTATCTTTTTTTATTATTTTTTTTAAATGAACAATTTAAAAGAAAGCACTTTTGCAGATTTTCCCCTGTGACCTGCAGCTCTGTTCCCATAGTAACTATTGAGGAAAGAAAAGGATAAGACGCCCAACTTATACTTTTCCCAATACCAACAAAACCCAGAAAAAAGCACCTTATTCTCAAAAACTATTATTGTCAGGAAGGGAAGAGGGACATTAAAAGATTAGTGTGAATCTCCTGTGTAATCTAGTTTAAATCACCACCTACTGAACATCTGATGTTGGTTAGACAAAGATATTTGTTAAAGCATGTAGTCTTTGTGTAAAAGAACTATTGAAATAGTTTTGCAAACCCACCAATAACAAAATTACCAGGCACTCACTGTAAAAGCTCACATCCGAACTCAACAAGTGCTGCCATTAGTCTACAGCCAGGCTGCTGCACAGTACTCAACTCCACAGAGGAACTATTATCCTCACACCTATGAAGTGTTAATTTTACCATGTATTTCAATGTCATTTCAGTTTCTCCTTTGGTTTTAAGTTGACTGATACAATGATTCCTTCCTTAGGCAGTGCCACCAAGAATGTTTCACTGATGTCTTGGAAGTCCATACAGGAAGCCAAAGCTAGTAAGAACACAGCAAGTTTTACAGTCAAGGAAAAATGGCACTAGTTTAAGCATTTCACCATCTCTGATTACACTTCCCAAACTCCTCCAGGAAGAGTTTCCAAGTCTCTAACACTAGATAACATTCTCTGTGTCAAAGGGACAAGGTTCTTCAACCGTGCCCAATACACTGAGGTTTCAGTGCTGTGAGTGAAGTATAAACCCAGAAGCTATGGTGTACAGGACACAGTTGGGGATGCAATGGGCTGCTGTGGCACATTTATAGCAGCAGACCTATAGCACCTGGAGGAAAGACCAGGCTGGAAGATGAGCTTCTAGGATAGGAAAGGTTCTTCAAGAGAGAAATGGAGCTCTTCTCATGTATGTTTGTCCGGTTCTCTGACAAACTCACCACCATTTACCAACTTCCTGAGGACACAAGTTCTCCACCAGATCTGAAAGGTCACACCCACCTAAATATTATATGCATAACCGCTGCAGAGGGTTAGAAAGTAATGCAACAGATGCATCTCCATGACTCCAAGACAAGTTGGACTCAACTGCTGAGAAAACAAGACCAGATAAGATACCATATCACAACTGGAATGGTAAGGGTGATGTAGCAGAACCATATGTAATAAAATTGGACATGTGTGGAACAAAAAGGTGAATGCATAGACATGAAAAGGGTAAGGAACAATAAGGAGACAAAAACAAGTATGCAGCAATCTGAGACAACGGCACTCCTGTCTGAGGACATATGAGATTAGCTTTGAGATCACCCTTAAATCTTCACAAATACCAGTCACTGAAATCAGCCACTATATTGTTTTGCCACTAATGAAATTTTGCAAAACAACCTTTTAAAGTTTAGCCATAAAAGCATAATTTATATAAATAAAATAAAAAATTATTTGCAAATAGTTGTTTTAGACAAATTTAGAACTAAAGTAGTATTTTTTATATTTAAAACACTTTTTAAATGGCTACTTAATGAAACTATACCAACAGATTAAAACCTATTTTTTTAACTACCTCAAATTAAACTGCTTATTCAATACATTCAATACAATTCAGTACATTCAATACAAAATAAACCACCAATGTGATTCTGAGATATTTTAAGCCAGGTATTTCTAATTAAAATTGTAAAGTATCGGTTGGATAAATCTTATCTGAGATTTGATATAATTCTGAGGAGCAACGATAAGAAAAGATTTAATTTGACACACTAGTTCAAAGAGAATATGTTTACTAACGGGGGTCCAGAACAATTTGGTATCCTTAATTTGCAAATACATTAAGAGCAACTACCAAAAGAAAAGTTACTTAAATTACAGAATAGTCTGGCTCAAGTTCAAAGGTATAAACTGATCATGAATAAAGTTAAAGGTAAAACCAAGAAGGCTTATCATTTTAGAACAACTTTTCAATCACCAAGGTTACAGCAACAATCTGGCTTGTTTTAGAAAGGAATTTAGTACATTCTTCCAAAATTGTTTATTAATTGTTGGTGCTGTCAATACAAGGTTCCAATCTATAACCCAAGAGAATCACTGCAGTCCTAAACTCTTAGTATAGTGAAGAACCTTAGAATCATTCAAAGTTTGATTTAATCAAGGTTAAACTTCTACTTCGGAGTTTAAGTACTTACAATTCCAAGACAGCATTAGAATAACCTACAGTTAGAATGTTTGCCACAGTTTGGAAGTGCCAGACAGTCAGAATTATCATAAAACTTCCAGATGCAATACAAAGATCACTAAAAAGCCATTTGCACTGCATTTATGAATTGTCCTATTAAATAAAAAGAAACAATCTAGGATAGATTCTCATTCTTCATCTTGTAGAGCTTTGGAAAAACAGCACTTGTTGCAGAGGTATCTTTGAATCTCCTTTCAGTAGGTTTGAGCTCTACTATCCTTTGAAGATCTAGACTCCTTTTAACGTTTGGTGTACACAGGTAAAAGTTTGTCTTCTAAGACGTAAGGTCAAAGGCACTTCCAAACCAGCACTTGGCCTTCCTGAAATTACAGTCTTGAGAAAGGGCATTTTATGGCAGTATTATCTGAGAACAGAGAACAAAAGATCTTTTTCATCTTAGCCATAACTTGCTCACCCAGATTCACGAGTAGTTCAAAGGTTCCTTCACCTTAGAAGTTCTTCCCTGAAAAGTTCATTTCATACCCTTTCCATTATGGATTGTTTCTTAAGAACGACTAATGATCAAAACCCATTTGCTAATCTTATTTCGAGGACATTCAAATATAGGTAATAACTCTGAATTGAAGGGGTTTTTTTCTGTTCACCAGGGGCAACAGAATTTATGACTCACCATGACTAGCTCTCAGAAGCCCACAAACACCAAATGATTAATGGTTTCTTCCTCAGGTAAAAATCTGTCTACTGTGATCAACCATATTACAAGTCCATTTTCCAGTCTGATATCTCACTTTCAGTGCTCTTCCATTCCTAACAGGGAGCATGTCCCTGCTGGGCTAAATCATCATCCCAATTCATTTTTTTGAAGAGAATTACAGATGAAGAACTCACTGGGACACCGCATCTGGGTTTCTAATAGTCTCCTTCCTCCCTTCCATAGTAGACAGAGTACAATTTCCATGTCAATTTACCACGATTTGCCTAAAAATCAAAACATTTTCATCCTACAGAAGCATTTCTACAATATTCCCCTTATTAAAAACAAAACAAAAAGAAGCCACTGCTATAAGTCCATACTTTAACTGTGAGAGACACCTTTATGTGGTATGTCCCTTATTCCTTTCTGTCTGTTAGCATTTTATAGGAAATAGCACGTGTAGTTTCTGAGGTTCATGTGTGGCTCATGGAGGAGCTGAAGACACCAGCAGTGACAGTGAGATTGCAACATGCCCGTGAAGCAACTGCACGTGGAATTATCAGCCCTTCTCCCATAAAGCACACAAAATATTCCCTGTGTTGTACATATTTTGGACTTTAATTTATACTTTAGAACTAAATTTCAGCATTTCAACAAAAAATAAACCAACTGGAATCATGCTGTGGATTCATGTACCTATAAATACTCTTCATACAGTTTTAAAAACTTGAATAACCACCAGTAAAACAGAGACTGTATTTGCATTACAGAAATTCCAGGCATTTTTAGGACCATTAAAGAATTGAAGAAAATCAATATGGTGAAATATGCAAATTGCTAATTGGCTATTGCATTAAACAATATTAATTTACAAGGATTTAGATTCAATTAATTTTTCTCAAGATTTTATCACTAAAACTGCTTTGTTGGTTAACAAGTGTCAGAAAATTATTCAGCTATTTGAGGTTGCGGAGTAATTTAATTGATATAATTATTGCTTTCATGTTTAGGCTGATGGTCACAAAATAAGAATCTGACAAGAAATGTCTCGAAACCAAAAGATAGAGTATACAGATAATTAGACTTTAACATATCATCTCTAGAAACCAAAATCTAAAAATAAATGATTTTAAGATGGGCCAAAAATATGCAAAAGGCAAGTGACAGCCTTTCGAAGAGCTGAGGGAAGTCTATGTGTAATGTACCTCACACTGCCAAATTCTTACATTTTAGAAATATAGAGCCTGGGTTTCGATACAATTGCTTTCACCTATGCCAAGACCACCAAGCCCAGCATGCAAATGTATGGCTCTTCACTAGATAGAGCCAAAGATTTAGCTGAAAAAGCCTGCTCTATAAACTTCAGTGCTACTTCATTTTAGGTTCATTATACTATGCTTTTATTTAATTTCTCTTATTTTTTTGTACTGGGCACAGAAGTCCTCAAACTATGGGATGATGGTTTTTTATTATCATACAAACCACAGATCTCATTAGGTCAAGATCACCGTGATCTACATTCCAAAGTTATTTTTTACTAACATCCTGCTGCAACAGGTTACAATAACCCTTTTACCTCTCCAGATCCACCTGCTTCATTCAAATCACCATCCCTCTCTTCCCAAAACATATCCCTGTAATCTTCTGAAAGAAAAAAATACCTTTGTGATTAAGTGTACCTGAAAAATCATTTCAGGCAAAATCAAGAAACGCATACAGAAGCCAGCCACATGTGCCATGCTGACAGCAGACTGTCATTTATATTTTTTTTTCTAACTAATTTCCAGGTCACTGTAATTTTACTTTGATACACAGGCTTTCAAATGCCCCAGAAATGAAATCTGCAACACATGCAGCAGAACTATCACAAGCCATTAGTTTATTACATATGCCCTGACTGCAAAATACGCCTAGGTCCTTTTTACCAAGATCTTTCCCAAATAAATATCCATGCAGCCTATTGAGAGAAATCTCAGTCTTTTGTGTTATTTCTTAGGACAATTGCAAAAGACCAAAATTCAGGATTTAGAAATGCTGCTGCTTCACTACTGCTGCAGAGAAAGTAGAGGCTTCACAAACAATACTTTGTATCTTAGGAAAATAAAATGGTTTGGGTGAACATACTATTAATTTCAACCTGGAACTAAACATTTTGGGTTTTAAACTTTTATCTAATTTTCAACAAAATACTCCAAAGAAAACATAAATAGACTTGCAAACAAAATTTTCAACCAGAGGAAAAAGATAATCTTTCTTTGTTTTTGTCAAACAGGACAATGAATTTGGCTCAACCTCAAACGTTATTTTCATTTGCAAAACATTTCACTCATAGTTGTTTTCTACCTCTTGTCACTACAACCATAGAAAGTACATCAAAATACTGTTAGGATTGAAGGTTTTTAAAATCACTCAAGAGACCAGATATTTCTAATTCACCATGGGAGTGACAAGAACTAAAAATTTTCTTCAAGAAGACAGACCTTTACAACAAGCTCATCACGAGACTTTCAGAGCACGGTACCTCATGTCCATGCAAACCTGTGCACCACCTTTTCTTAGTTCTAAATACATCTGCCTCAGATGCCTTTGAAGCATCAGCATCTCCATTGTCAGATGGAATTATCAAGTCAAATTACATTTTTATGACTTCCACTGCACACCCCTAAAGAGTGACAGTACAATACATTTCAGAACTCAAGAGAAGACAGACAGCATTGAAGGGTCTAATTTGTCTTAAGAAAACAACTCTACTTTTCAAAGCCTGTTCAAAAATCTTGTAAATAACTGAATTGGAGAAAGACCATTTATGTTGTTGTTTATTTCCTCTTCATTTTACATGCAAGACATTAAAAAAATATAGAAGAAAATATGTAGAAATACAGTATCAAATTGTACTTAACCAGCACTTCACCAGCACTCAGACCCCCCATCCTAGCAGCCAGGGTGAGACGCTTCCATTGATCCCACCAGAAAGACAGGAGCCCTCTGAGAATAATTGTTTCATTATTCAGCCAGTTCATTTTTTTATCTTCTGCAGAACTATAATTAAAAATCAAATAAGCCAAACAGCAAAGAACCTCTCCAAAAAAAAGGAGGGAAAATTTATTTCCATCAAATTTAATCGCTCTGTTGCTTACTCATAAAAGGCCAAACCTCAAAGGGATCCTGGGCAATGAAACCTCTGGTTCGGTTGCATATTTTTGATAAGTACTTTGATTAAACATTTCCTAAATTTGCCAATCTTTCAATTTCACTGAACATCCTTTGTTGCTGTGTTGTGCTACAAAACAAGCATCCAATGTGTCATGCTTATTTTTATGCATCTGTATCATACTGCCTCCTGACTACCTCTCCCCTGTCACGAAGAATCACAGTGCTAACCATGTGTCTTCACAGAAGTTTCCAAACATTATGCACGCACAATTTTGAATGTTCAAACACTGCATTTACCCAGTCTGACTGATGGACAGAAATAATACACTAAATGTACCAAGGAAATTACAAATAAATAGTCCAAGAGTATAGAATTCTGTCTCAGTTCATCCTGAAAGACACTGGTGTGCCCTTTGCATTCAAAAGTGAAAGTTATTAAATATTTCAAAGGAAGCAACATTAGGATTATGATATCAGGATCCAGTAAAAATTTTGCTCTTGGATTAAAAGCATTTAAGCATTAAGGAGTCCAGAATTATACTCTAGAGTCACTGTGGTGCATAACTGCAAGACATGAAGATCACTAATTTAAAATAGTGCTTAAACCCCTCAATTTTTCTGTTACCAAAAAAAAAAAAAAAAAAAAAAAAAAAAAAAAAAAAACCAAAACCCCTCGAAGAACACAATAAAATTTTTTAATTTATTGTTGGGCCTAAAAAAAAAGGAGAAAGGACAAATCACTCCATCCTCAAATACAGCAATTATCTAGGTGATAAGCCAACATGCTTTTTCCTACCTGTTTTCCAGACAAATTGATGACCTCTCCTGGCTTCCAGATCAGCTGTTTGCAACATTAAGAAAACAAAGAAAAGGACGGACTTCCCCAGGCTCTGCCATGCCCAAAGAGGAGAAACCCAGTTCTGTTGTAGAAGCATAATTCAGATAATTCAGTCTCTTGTCTGCTTTGGCCCTAGAATTAACAAAAAAATAAATAAAAATAAAAGACTGCTGAAAGACTTAAAACACCAAGACAGGCTCAGCCTAAGGGTAAACTGGTGGTCACTGTGCATTTCCTAGTCCCTGCTTGCCAGATTTGTTGAGGAGAAGTCTGTTAATAAAGGCTTTGCTTGGAGAGAAAGGGAAGGAAAAAAAGGGGGAGGACAGAGCCAGCTCCCTGAGGACCTGCATTCCCATCCCACAAAGCCAGCCATTCTAAATGCTTTTAGCAGGTTCTTAAGAAGAAATGTAGCAGTGCAAACAAATGGCAAGGGATCTGATGACAGTCTGTGATGTGTCCCTTCTGTTCTTTATTTATTTTGTCTTTAGCATGAATATTATCATGCTATAGGCAGACTAAAGCAAAGCTGAGAATGGATTGCAGGTGCAAAATTCGCCTCTGAAGGCAGATCCCATGTCCAATGTTTTAAGAACCCTAACACCTGAAATACCTGGAACTGTTTTCACTCCATACCACGGGGTGAACGTGGGATACACAAAAACAACATGAGAAATGAATCAGTAAAAGCTGGGAAGCAGGGGATGCTTATCAGTACATGACTAACCAGCCTGAAAGGAAAAACTAGGCATTAGTCGGGCATTTCTCTGGAATTTGGAACTCGCATTCAAGACCCTGATTTTGGAGCTCCATATCAGCAACCAGTTATTCCAGAGAGGTCTCTCTGACTATTGGATTTTAATTAAGCTTTCCAGCACTTCAGATGATTACCAGACCCACTTTGTGATTGAGACAGGAATGGATCAAGTCCCATTGCTGGTGCAGTTTTACACCACACAATTCATTAAAATAATTCCTGTGTGGTGTTCAAAGCAGAAGAATGTCCCTCTGAGTCTCCCATACAAAGCAGGAGCCCAGCTTCTAAACATCTGCCTCAGTGCAGCTTCTAAACATCTGCCTCAGTGAACCTCCACATTGTTTATATACCATGGAGAAGCTCAAAAAAAAAAAAAAAAAAAAAGAAAGAGATTAAGAAAGGCATATAAGAAAATAAAATCTAAAAATTCTGATTCAGCCCAGTATTTCAAATCTGTCTTTCTATCATCCCAGAGATTAATAACAAGCTACTTATTTGAGCAGATTTTACATGAATTTCAAGTTATTTTGGATTCTTGCACATTCAAGTGGGAACGGTTTTGAAGTCGCAAAAGATGTACATACCACATCAAACAAGAGTTTGCTTCTGAAGTAAATGTACATACTCATTTTTCCTTACTTAGTAACTTTTGTATTTGTACCATCTTTAAATTCTCTACACAGTTCTACTTAGTAGTGATTAATCCTACTTTTATAGGTAAAAAAATGTCACATCCATATTAGTGTAAGGAGAGCGATAACACTCCTCTTCAAGATTTGTCTTCATTGGCATAATCTTGGTGATTTTCATTAAAATTATCAGTTATTAGAAGTTTAGTCCAGAAAATTCCATTACATTCCTAACCTTATGAAAAGCAACATTGTCATAATACATAATACACAGCATCATTCTTGATAAGAAACCAAAGATAAACCTGAAAATAGTACCTATTGACTACACGGTAAAACTTTTAATTTCAAGCTGTATTTAAATTACTTTGAAACACTTTCTATCATGATAAATTCGTGCAATTATATTTAATCAGATATTGACTAACTGTGGTGGAAGATACAATGTTATAGCTGCTATCTGGTTTAGTTCATTCTTGAGCTTCAGATGAACACCATTTCAGGTAAGACCTAAAAAAACATCAAGCCGCAGGGAAGGGACCAGATTTATTGCTTTGCTCATGTCTTCCAGGTTAATTTAATTCAGAATTCACATTTAATTCAGAAGGCAACCTGCTGAGTCCCAACACCTGGACAATATAACACAGACCAGAAGTGGCCTTATATGAAGTGCAAGCGAAACACAGCAATCTTAAGCATCCTTCAGAAATGCGATGCCGTGGGGAAGTCCTCAGGGTGGGGGGGGAGAAGGGCCCTCAAACACAGAGCCATAGAATTGTTTAGGCTGGAAAAGCCCTTTAACAACATCCTCCAATGCAGTTTTTTTGCCTGTCTAGATGGCTGCTCACCTCACACAGAAGAGCCGAGAAGAAGCAACTCGCCCAGTGCCTTCAGCATTGCAGTTACCATCTATGACAGGCAGCAAACGGAGTCACCGGCTTTCTGGCAAGGTGAAGAGATGGAGTTAGTGACATTGGCTCCAACACCATTCACACCTAAAAATGCAAAAACAAGGAAAGAAATTACTCAGACGCCCAGATTTAAGTACTGGAAGGGAGCCAGCAAGCCCAGCCCTGCACAGACTACACTCCTCTGTATTGCAGGGCAGCTCTCCAGGTCCAGAAAAATGCTGTAAAAACAACATGTCTTAAACAGGTGGGGGCATGAAATGGGCAAATCCAAGGAAACCTCAGATAACAACTGATAGAGATGCCAACATTTTTAATGAAGCACCAGTAGCGCTCATCAGCTGCTTTCTCAGCACACTGCCTTCATGTCAGCATTCAAAGGGTCAGCAAACAGCAGTAAATCCCTGGGAGTAGCAGCCTCCTGCCCAAATCAGGGGGTTTCACATATGTTCATTCTTTGGGCAGGACTACAAAGATAACTGGCTGCTGCTCCCCATGGAGCAAGAACTGAGATTACATTAAGTCAGAAAAAAAACAGAAATAAATTAGACACCACGACACTGATTCTAATCTCACCCACCCCAGCAGAGCTCAATAGAGTCCACTGATTTACACCACAGCAAAGCACAATAAAAAATTTGTCTGTATATCTAGGTTTGTATAACACAATTTGGAACAGTAGCTGTTCTGTCCTGATATGATAAAAAATTATTGCACAGGCAACATATGCTATCTACAGAAACATGAATAAATTACATTATGAAGGCCACCAACACTTCACATCAAATTTAGTTACAGTCTATCTCAGCTCCCAAATGTGTCAGCATGGCTAGCTGTAAATTGGCAAATACAAAGAAAAATGGAGGAAAAAAAAAAAAAAAAGAAATTTCCATTTTAAAAAATTGACTTCAGTGAGCCTAGTCATGATTAAATTCATGCAATTGCTTAAATGTGTTCAAGATACGTGTTTTACTCTGAAAGATATCTCACTTTTCCAAAACTGATTATCTGGATTTATTCAATATCCTTTATAATACAGGCCTAGCCAATTAATACTCTGAACTAATAGATTCTCATGAAATTAAATAATGAGGTGTTGTTTTCGTGTATTTGAAGGATTAGTCACAAGCAGCCTTTTAATTTTGTTTGCTTTGCACGGAATCCTGTTCAGAAAAGCAAGGATATCATACATTAGCTGTAATGGTTGGGAATATACAGGCAGTCTTGAAAAAGCCACGTGCAAGTCTTCTAATGATCATAACAATGCATTCACATTATCTAATCCACTGCCACTTCTCTTAATGACGGACTGAACAGAACTAGTTTGGAAAAACAGACTTAATTTAGAAACCTACATTTCTGCTGAAAACATGGCACTCAGATGTAAAGTCAAAATGTTATAAATAAATAAATGCACATACAGCTGACAAATAAATATCTCATTTTTGAAGTGTTTAAAACTACATTTCATTTTTAACATCAATGAAATATCCAGCAGCCAAATCCCAGCCTAATCCCTGCTTGGCTAGGGAGAAGAAAAAGCCTCTGGGAAACTTTTCCCATTTTCCATCTACTGCTGAGCACTTGGAGGTAGATGTTTTCAAGTCAGTGGCACTGGGTTAGTCCAAGGCACATCAGAATTATGAGGAGAGGCTGAGGGAGCTGGGGTTGTTCAGCCTGGAGGAGACTCAGGGGGGACCTCATCACTCTCTACAAC
>JANHGN010024345.1:97799-123534 GCA_024605025.1 Megaceryle maxima
TGAGAGGGCATGGCCTGAAGCTGTGCCAGGGGAGGTTTAGGTTGGATCTTAGGAAGCACTTCCTCACAGAGAGGGTGGTTAGACACTGGAATGGACTGCCCAGGGAGGTGGTGGAGTCACCATCCCTGGAGCTGTTTAAGGTAAGATTGGATAGTGACATGGTCTAGCTGATGTCATGGTGTTGGGTCACAGACTGGACTTGATGATCTTGGAGGTCTATTCCAGTAATTCTGTGATTCTGTGACTCCTCTAAAGCATCCAACACTATAAGACAAAAGATGGATGCTCCACATTTGGCTCCCCATTCTACATGTATTGCACATGTAGAGAAGGGGCCAGTTACTCTTTCTGCAAGTTTCCATGGGACAAGAGGTTCCTTCAGCTGTTCTGCATCACTTCTGTAGTTTAGGAAAGTGCAATCTGGCTCTACTCCAGCATGGAATTATACACTATTTATTACTGAACTTAGAAAAAGATCAACTTAAACTGATCTCAACCTGAGACATGATTTCAGTCTTGTCATACATCAATTAAATTCCCTGAGTTCACTGAGAGTTGTGACCTTCCCTGTCAACGGGTAAATCTAACCTACTTTTTCTGTATAAGAAGGGAATGCTGACAAGGACACCTGGGTAGCACTCTCCATTTAAAATACATGACGCAATGAGAATAATCCCAAACATTTTAAATAGCAACCAAAAAAAAAAGCAATTGCAGATCATATGCATGGCTATAAATCGTTTGGCAGATGCCTAGCACAAAGATAAGCATCATTAATCATGAATAAATTTTCTTAACACAAACATAAGCAGTAATTACACAACTGTTTGCCTACTACACACTGCACAAACCCATTGCTTGTGATATTTCCAGATAATCTGATTGTTTATAGCATACTCAGATACCAGTAAAATCTGCCTTGCCTTCTCAGAAAGCTGTTATCCAAAAAGCTAATTCTGTTCTGTCCTGAAGCAGCAGAAGGCCTGGCCTGTAACAGCAAAGGCTGCTCAGCACTGACACGTGCTGCAGACCATACCTGGGAAAGATAATACCAAAAAGCCACTAATGCTAGTGCTAAAGGGAGGGAGTTTCATAAAATGAAAGTGTTTGCACAGTTGCATACATCAAACTAGGAACAGGATGTCAGGTAGAAGTGTACATACACCTGCATCATGGGCACATATACATAACACCCAATTTTTTAGTTCTTGATGAATTCAGTTACATGAATAGCCTTTACTTCCACGTGGAAAAAAAATACTATACATTCTTCCACTTACACATTTGGAGAGAGATAGACTTCTGGTTAAAGCAAAGGCACCCAAAATTCATTCCACTTCCAATTGTGTCAGAAAGCTCTACGCAAAAAGTCACTTAAGTTCACGCTCTGACACTGATACTTGATTCTGCAAGTGCTCCTCTTGATTTCAGCAGAGTGACTTTGCATACATGAGAACAGGAGCTTGATTTTATATACCTCTACTTGTTAATCTCCAAACCTTAATTGAGAATATTTACTCTTCTTCCAAAAGCATTTTAGAAAATCCTGGATAAAAATGCACAGCACATACGAGCTAAATTTTCACATCAGGTTGACAGTTGCCTGACAGTATTTTTTTCCTAAGTGGTCACTCATCAGGAATCAAACATTAAGCTCCACAATTCTTTGGTAATTTGCTACAATAACTTTTAAGGGTAAATAATGCCTGAAAGAATATCTACTGTTAACACATCTGCATAGGGAAGATAACTCCAAATAACCAGCAGACAGTGTAAATCAGGCTGCTTTGGGCTGGGAGTAAGCCTGCACAACCTCCAGATCAACAAAGCTGAACAGAAATTCACCCTGGTTCATTTTCATGCATAAATCTTAAACAGCCTTCCTCAACACTCATTTGCTGAAGAGCTCAGTAGGTAGTCACCATCTCTACCAGTTATATTTGAAATTTCAGGTATTCCGGTGATGTCTATAGTCAAATAGTAAGAATCAATTATTTAATCTTTTTTCTTCTGTTCAATTGTATCCACTTTTCATCCCAAAGCTATGGAAGATCCTGGGGATTAAAATCAAGAATAAGAAATTACTGTACTGTCAATTAATTGCTTCTTAATTGACATCAATTTGTTTGGGGTAAAAACCATGAATCCTATGTTTTCCTGTTTCAGTTTCCATACATCCTAAAAACGTAACAAAAGCAGGTCTGAATTTATAAGTTTAATTATAAACTTAGCTAAGTGGATTATAATGAAAGATGTTTCAGCAAGGGAGCTCAAACTGATGCATCATGACTACATTAAAGAAAACACCAGAGAATAGACTTTCCATCAGCAGAACGACTTTAATTAAAACAGTGATAGAGCAGAACTGTTCTGTGAAACGATGCTGCTGTTACATCTCCTTCACTCCAAGTACTTCCAATGGACTCTATGGGAACACACTTGACTTTCAATAATAAAAAGTACATGTGATTTCAGACTTTTTCTGAGGAGCCCTGTTCAGAAGATCATTTCACTGTAGTTGAAGCAAAACTTGACTCATTTGTACACAAACATGTATGGCTTACACTCTTCCAGGACAACAGGGAGATTTCAAAGTCAAGCATTCAAGAGGTTGTGAAAGGTCTATCCCGATACCACCCAGCTGCAGGATCACCCAGAGCCTACAGCTCCCATGCCCACAGGGAGTAGAATGAATAATTCTCAACAACTAAGTAGGACCTCAACATTTCCTTCCACAAAAATCTTTCAGTGTGATGCAGCCTGCAAGTGCCCAAGTGTTATCCAAGCCTTGGACTTCTCAATGGCATTTAACAGCCACGGCCCTTTTGCTGTCACACCTTAGCACTCAAAGGCTAATTTACCTTCACAAATGTTCTTCAAGCTATTATCATATTCCTCGCAGAAGGAACAAGTACAGAGCAATTTAGATCAAAATGCTGAAGACTGTCAATAGGTTTCTCTTGTGAACTCAGGCATTGATTTCTTTTTCTGAGCAGCAGAACACGGAAAGTGTCCAATAACTCTTACACAACCTTTTCACACTGCTTGTGCACTTTCATATATGAAATACAAGAAAGGCTTTAGCAATGCAAACCAAACACCCACAAAGTCCCAGATCCTGCTGCTGACAGGGCAACGATGCCAAATGCCCGGGATGCAGTATAAGAACATAAATAATACTTCTTGCTAAGCCTTCCCTGCCTTGAACAAGTTGTGGCTTCCACACCTCATGAGTCAGAATGTCAGAGAATGCTTTGGGTTGGAAGGGAACTCTTTTTATCAGGTAGCTCTCTTAAAAACTTACAGAGTTGCACCCTGAACCTATATAAGTTTGGGGGCTTTTATATTGGTTATGTACATGGCCTATTTACACCTACACCTGGATGCCTCCTCATTGCAGACTTCTCAGACAGCACAGCAGAAGACAGTCCAGAATAAGCCCAGTGATGTCTCCACACTATAGCACATCCCTTCCATAACAACAAAAACTATATAGCTTTGAGAGGAAAACAAGTTTCTTTTTATTTTTCAGTGGAAAAGTTTGAGTCTATTATCAATGTGCTGTTCTGCTGTAGCTTTTATCATTGACACTGGATGAACTTAAGGTCCTTTCAAACTCAGCTATATCTAAGAATTGCTGTCACAGTTGCATAGATATTGGATTACTGTTAAATTGCAATTAAGTGGACAAAGAGAAAGGGAGCTGGCACTGCTTCTAACGCCATTCCAGGAAATGCTATTGCAAGTTGTTGTTCAAAGAGGATTACTCTCACTTCACTGGCAAAACATGGTATATAATGCACATACAGCAGCATAATACCATTTGAAAACTAGTATTTGAAATTATTTTCCTTTTAGAGGCAAACCTGGAAATCAGACTCAGTAGAAAGCAAACTCCGTACTTTAGCAGCATGACCATTCACACTGAAAACAACAGACAGCTTCAAAGTCAACAATTACAAGGCAACAGAGTTTCAAAAAAAGAACAAAACACCTCATAACCTCTGCTGCAGGAACACCCAGATTTTCCTGGCATTCCCATTAAAGCGCTCACAGTTCACAGAAATTAAATTGCTTTACTGCAGTGATTTTCTTCCTCATTCTGATATAACTTTGTATTATTTGACATTAATATGGCATTGCAGGCTGTAGGTCAGATGGTTTTTTTTTCTCCTCACTGGGCTACGGCCACCACGCAGAGTTTATCAATCATAAACACAAGGTCAAAATAATATAAACAAGTACCACCAAGTATATGAGCTCAGCAAAGACCTGGTCTCTGCTTAGCAGGGGAAGGACCATCTGCTTCCTTGACACAGGACTGGCATATCTGAAGCTCACCTCCAATTAAAATTCTCGTGTTATATACTTCTATGAAAGAGCCTGAGCAACCCAGTGCATGCACACACCCAAGCATCTGACCGAAGAAATTAACTACAGTACAGATAGTTACAGTTTAAAATTAAGTTATTCAGTTCTGAGGAGAGTACACAGGGTTCAGTTTTGAACCTCCAAATACTGGTGACTATGGTTAAAATAACCCTGCTCTTTTACTCACAAATATGTAGAGGCCAACTTCAGTACTTCTTGAATGTAGAAAGTTTTCCTTCTGCTGTAACACTTACAAATACTTAGAATATTTTTTTTCCCACAATATTCATACTTGTGTGTACTCATTACTGTTTTGCCATTTGCACTACCTAGCTCTAGTCTGTATCCAAATGAGCCAGCATGAAGAGACACACACACATCCACAAGATAAATTCCATTTCAAAAACCTAATTTCCAAAGTGCTGAAATAAATATTTATTCCAATGCATCGTCTGTCATCAACTGTTTATTTCAGTGCACCAAAGTACAAGTTTGTAGGAAAGGAGAAAATATGGAGCACAATGCAAACACTATACTGCTCCAAAACCACACAGGGTCTGCAGGGGCACAGTTAATCCAAAGCTGGCATTGTAGTTCTTCTTTTCCTATCAAACATCACCAGTGAAATCTTGTGGTGAAGTTTCCTACAACCAGGGCTTCATCATTTTCACAGAATTAAACCCTGTGTAAGTCAGGTCCCATGTAAAAATATGTTCTTTAAATAATTACAGCTAGAGGTGTCAAAATAAATTAGATATATATTCTGATGCCTTACTATTGATTCTTTCATTTCCCTTCCATTCACTTTGCAGTGGATGGCTCAGTCACTGATGTCAATTGGCCCAGGCAGACAGAGTAATAAAAGGGTTAAGAAAAAAATTATATTAAGACACAGTGAAGGCTGAACATACCTGGAAAAGAAAAGAAAAAAAGTCACACTAGCATAAAGAACTCCTGAAAACTGCTTCTGAACACATGTGCAGATGCCAACGTGCACACGCTGTGCTCTGAATCCAGCTTTTGCTAATTGCCATGCAGACTTACTCCAGCATGCCAAGAGTACCACAGTGGAATAATACATGGCTTTCTACTGAAAAGTAGTGTTCAGAAATGCACAAGCTACTACTAATCCCAAACTTCCTCAGGCCACCATGCAACGGTCTTCAGGGAAAGCTTCACAGACCTCACTCCCCCTCGCAGCAGCAGTACCCAGGAAAAAGGTGCCTCCGCAGAGGATGCACACAGCAGCCGAGAGCTCATCATCACATCACTTCCTCCAGAGTGGAAGAAACACCAAGCATGTGGTCCGGCTCAGAACCTGGTGTTAGGATGCACGTCAGAACCTCGGTCGTTCCCAGGCACTTTGCAAGAGCCCAGAACCAGGTGCAGGAATATGGGTTTTGTACCAAATACCACTAATAACACCTGTGCATCATTCAAAAGTGGACCCACTCTCACCCCAAGATTAACAATGCATGATGACAACCATCAGGGCTGATAGAAAGAATGATACTACCCTTTAAAGCTGTTGGAGCAACCAGCTGAATAAAGCTATGCATCTATTTTAAACCTTTGTCATTGTTACCTCTTTCAGTCCCGTTTCTTTTCCCCTGTAGCTGGTTACAGTCTACTCAGTGTATTTTTATCACATTGGAAAGTCTAATCTCTTTAGGGTGAGAAATATATTTGCCTTGAACGCAATGTAATACGATTCACGCAGGGGTCCCTGACACTATTGCAGTACTGATACAAAAAAATAATCATAATGATATCAACCGATAAAAGCCTTCAGTGTAATATTATTTAAGCAAGGTCAATTGCCCGTGCAGGTTGTTCTTACCAGAGCTCACGCTACATCACTGGTCCCATCATCCTGACCTTCCCTGCTGTCATCCCCATTACAGTTCAATTAACAGAGGAGTCCTGCAGTGGCTTGATGAGCATCTGCTGCCTCTACCCGGCAGTAATTCAATAAGGATACGCCACAGGAAGAGATAATGAGAAGACAGCCCAGTTGTTCCGTCTCCCCCCAGGAGAGCAGATGAGTTTGGTTTATGGGAAAGAGCGTGACCTATGAAAATTGTCAGTTAATTTCATATTTCAGAGCTTCATGGAACTACTGGTAACTAAGTGTTCTCCGCTTTCTCTTACGGTGCAGCCCACAAGGATCCAGAATCAGTTTTCCTGCTGGGTCCCTGATTAACAACCCTTTCCACACTGGAAGGACGCATCTTCCTGAAAGCATTTTCTCTTTGCCCATTCTGCCAAGGGAACAGTTTCTACTCGTGCACTCAGCAGTGATAGGTATGAATTAAAAAATTAAACACCTGAGCATAGAAAATGAGTCAAAACTACCACCAAAGTAATTCAGACAGAATGAAATCCACATCAAACCTGGAAGCAAACACTTTCACAGAACTAAAACCTCCAAGGTTCTCCTAACACTGCAGGTAGTATCAGCCTGAGTCTTCTCTCCCTGCCCACAGAACACTGTTAACAATATCATCAAAATTATTAAGGTAAAGTGAAGTGACCACCTCTTCCTCACTGGTGCCCAAATTCCAGTTCTTCTTCCATTTCCTTCTGCCCCTTTACTGAAGAGTGCCACCCACCCCCACTGCCCCCTTAACTGCCACCCATCCTCTCTAACTCTCCTGGTGCTTCAGGAACACCTCTTCCATCAGTAAAAACCCAAAGCCACCTACAATCCCTTCACCACCTCCTCCACCACTGGTTGTCACAGTGACTGAGGGTGGCTTTGCACCAGTCTCCTGCAGAGCTCTCCTTCTCTCACTGCTTTGGATCCAACAGTGCTGGAAATGTTGAACTTTTCTGCCTCCACTCTTGAAATTTCCAATTTCTTCCACTATTTCTCACATTTCTCTTTTTCTGAGTACTGAGGACAAATAACTACATTCTTCTTTCTATGCAGCTTCCACTGATGTTCAAACTTTGACCAACTCCTCCATCACTCAAGTTTCCTTTGGCTCACTCCTAAATGTCACGTTTATGCTCACCAACCAAAGCTTCTAGGGTAGGACGTATTTTGTCTTGACTGTGTCATCCTCATCAGTTTTGCAGCCTTATTTCAACAATCTTACTGAAACAGGAATTTTCAGCTTGACTTCAAAAACAATTTTCTATTTTATGTCTCCTTAATATCATGAAGGTGCAGTTTCACTGAAGAGGAGGATGGGCATAACAGGAGAAAAAAAAAGAAGACATTTCCCCCCTAAGCTCTATTTCTGTTGTCACTGACACCATGGTCAGTGAATCACAGTTAATTCACACGGCTGCACAGTCCCATACCTCCACATTCACAGCTTAGTTTCTCTCAAGATCAGCTTCATTTGAGACACATCCTTTCCCATAACTGTTATTTGCATTGCACTGAGGACTCCTCACCGGATTTGACAGCTCTTTTCTATGAGAACAGTCATCAGGTCTGCACAGTCCTCATTCATATGATAATCCAGGTTGGCAGGTCCCTACCTCGGGAGGTCTCCAGTCCAACCTTCTGCTCAAAGTAGGATCAGACAGCTATGAATCACACAAGATATTCTACATTGTCCCCAGATTTTTTTTTTATTTTGCTTCTACTTCTCACCAAAAAGCTTGATCTATCAAGCTCACACCAACTGACACCAGATCTCACACTGTGGTTCACCTCCTGCAAGTCCTACAACCAGGCACCTTTCCCCTATTTCAAGAGAATTCTCTTTATTGAGTTCTGCCATCTCTCTCTGCTTTCCAGTTTAACCACCTGCTGCACATCTACTCCTGGCTACTTCTTCTTCAATCCTCAAACCCTTTCCATCCCCTGCCTCTAATTCTTTCCCAAACATAACGAGTTGATTTTCTCCCAAAAGATAACAGATGTAATTTTATTATATTCACCACCTTTTCTGAGCTTGGTTTCTTATCCCTTTTCTCACCCTACAACATTTTGTTCCTCCTCCTAACAAGCCCTTTGTTCACTTGCACTTCCCCTCTCCTATTTTCTGATTCCCTGAGGTAATTTTCATGCCTCCTACATTTTCTTCTCTATTGTTTTATGCTTTTTTTTTTTTCCTCCTCTTGGAGAAGCTTAGAGAGGAAACACTACAAACACACTGCATTATATCCAAAATAGGACACTGTAACAATTTTAAAGTGATAAATAATGAGCATTTAAGACATGCTAGAATTAAAATCTCCTCGCAGGAATGCATTAAGATAGTCAGGTTTCATGATTACATCTATTTTTACCATATTACTAACATCTATATTAAAAAGCAATTTAAGTCTATCTTTGACTTCTTTTGCTTTTACCTATTCATCACATTTGCTTTCAACCCTCCCTTAAAGCCTAACTCATAAGCCTCTCTGAAATGAGCGAAAAGGACCTGTAAATGGCCAACAAGTGCAATTACAGAAAATGTTATTAACTTCAATCTTAGCAGCTATATGTACCATTAAAAAAAAAAAAAAAAAGAAAAACCACAATATTTTTATTTATATCAGGTTAAATAAAATTTTATAAACACACTATGGAATACTTTCCACCTGGTTAAAGAATGAATAGAACAAGTTTATACAACAAATTAGTTAGTGATGTTCAACTGGCTACTTTTGTTTTCTCATTTGCTTTAATTTCGTAACAAATGGAAAAGTAAAACGTATAGAGTTAGTGATAATGGACATTGGATACTGTAAGCTGCAAGCAAGGAATATAAAACATCGTTTCAGGGAAAGGACCAAGAACTCATGGGGTGCCAAGACAGGGCTAACAGGAGTACTCTAAGAACATGATAGTCAGAGAATGGCAGGGGTTAGAAGGGACCTCTGGAGATCCCTAGAGACGGGACCTCTATTCTAACCCCCCTGCCAAAGCAGGTTCGCCTACAGCAGGTTGCCCAAGACCACATCCAGGCAGGTCTTGAAAGTCTGCAGAGAAGGAGACTCCACAACCTCTCTGGGCAGCCTGTTCCAGGGCTACATCACCCTCACTGTAAAGTTTTTCCTTAAGTTTAGGTGAAACTTCCTGTGTTCTAGTTTCTGTCCATTGTCTCTTGCCCTGTCACTGGGCACCACTGAAAAAAGTCTGGTCCGATCCTTTTGGCATCTGCCCTTTAGATATTGATAAGCACCGATCAGATCCCCTCTCAGCCTTCTCTTCTCCAGGCTAAATAGCCCCAGGGCTCAGTGATGCATCAGCCCTGGTGAAGTTCACAGCAGGCAGAACTCTGGTGGTGGCCCATCCCACAGGCAGTTGTTGACACAGCCAGCACCAGATAGGCACACACCAAGGGCTGTGCCAGGCAGGAGAGGGCACGATGGCTCTTCCTTCCTCCTTTGCTGCTTCTCCTCTACCTCACACCCAGAGAGGGATGAGATCAGACCACAGCATGCTCTTGTCCTCTTCCTCCAGAGATAAGTATCCTGCCTGTAGCACACCACAGACATGCAGGAAGCTGGAAGCTCCTCACAGCCACAGGCAGAGGGAGCTCCTCATACTTCTACCCTGGAAAGCTGTGATCCAGGTCCCACAGGAGCTCCTGGCACCATCATTAGTGATGCAGTGGCCAGAACACTGTTGGCGACCCATGTCAGCGGGGGGTGGCTGGCACGGTTGGCCTAGGAGGGGTGTCCTGGGATGGAGAGCATTGTCTAGGGCTGAGACAGCCCCACACAGGGAGGCAGAGTAGGGATGTGGTAATGGAAGGTGACTGATTTGGTTGTTCATTCTCCCCCCTTGGACAGCTGCACCCTGCAGATGGACAGAACCAGACCAAAGCATCCACTACTTGGCCAGAAAGCACCACACTGCTCTACAGGAACACAAAACCAAGGATAAGGAGTAACAAACACCATGTCAGTCTGTACTGAATTGTGTACAGGCAGCTGGAAGCTCCCCTGAGCACCAAACAAAAGGATCTCTCCATCACCCACCATCTCCAAACCCTGTCCTGGACCTACAGACAGCAGGAAGCTCCCAAAAGCTATAAACAGAGGGTTCTCCATACCACTCTCCATCTCCACACCCCATTGTGGTCCTACAGGCAGCTGGAAGCTCCCCTCAGCCATGGACAAAGGGATCTCTCCACCACCCACCATCTCCAAACCCAACCCACTCTCCATCTCCAAACCCTGTCATGGTCCTAGAGGCAGCTGGAAGCTCCCCACAGCTGAGGAAAAGGCAGCACCGCACCACTCACCTTCTATATACATCATTGTGGGCCTACAGGCAACTGGAAGCACCCCCTCAGATGAGGACAAGGGGTTCCCCACACACCTCACCTTCTCCATACATGATCACGGACCTACACGTATCTAGAAGCAACCCACAGCCAAGGACAAAGGCATTTCCCCACCACCCTCTGTCTCCACTGCTCATTATGGTCCTAAAGGCAGCACCATACCTCCAACCATCCCAACCATCTCCAAACCTTACCACCACCTGTGCACCCCATCATAGACCTACGTGCAGCTGGAAGCTACCCACAGCCAAGGACAAAGCTTTCCCTGACCTCTTCATCTTCTCTGTACCCTATGATGTGCCTACAGGCAGCTTCCTCCAAAGCCATGGACAAAGGGATGTCCACACCACCTGCTACCTCTTTATTCCACCTCTTCCATACACCATCACTGTCCTACCGGCACCTTGAAGCTACCTGTCAACGGAAGGCTGCCCAAAGTTCTCAATTCCAGTCGCCTATACCGGACATGCATTTTGTGCACTGCAGTTTGTGACAGTTACAGTACACTAAGACTTTTTTTTTTTTTTAGAAAAAACCCCACCCATTTTCCATACTACTCAGGGTAAACTCATCTGACTTTTTGCAGGTTAATGGATTTTACTGCCCATTCCCCCCCGCCCCTCCCCACCAGACTTCACTTTTCCAAATTCTGTGAATTATTAAGTTCACTAAGGCATAAAAGCTTCTGTAAAGGCACACACAGGCAGATGTTTACCAGACTTCAGCCTTCATTTTCTGCGTGTTTCAGAATTTAAATAAAAATTGAGTTAACCTTCAGGAGAAATCAGTGCTAGCAGAAGTTCTCTTTGTGGATTTACACTTGGAGAGATTAACAGCTTCAGCAGTCAAATGGCTGTACTTTAAACTAAATCAAACTCCTGTTGATAGCTACCTGAGTCTGATGCATTCTTGCTTGCTGAAAGTGTTTGGGACTGATACTAGAAACATTTTCAATATTAAAATTTGCATCCATTCCCAGGCTTGTATTCCACATTATTTGAACTATTTTACTGTCCTCTAGCTTTTAGTTCCTTCAGAAAGATGGGAGTTTGAACTAATTATAGGACCTGATGATAGCAGCAGTCCAACACAGCTGATTACCATAGCGTCATAGAGTGGTCTGGGTTGAAGGGACCTTAAAAGACCATGTAGTTCAACCCTCCCCAACCTCATTACACTAACAAATCTAAAATAAAATTATACATTAAATGGCAGAAGTAAATATATTGCAAACCCTGGGTTTTTCTTTAAAAATTGGTCTACCAGATAAAACTCATCAGAGGCAGCGCAAGAGCTGGGTCACAATTTTGCGTATATTATTTTTTTTTCCTTATGTGGTCAAACTATCAAGGAATTGGGTTAGTACTAGACTTAAAACTCCATTTGCTATGTAATTTTTCTTCAGTACATGAGTCTTTTTTAAAGAACTGCAATTGCTTTGACATACAAAAAGATTGATCTGGAGAAAGTAGAAAATGTCTCCTGTCCTACTTCTGAGATTGGGATTTTGCCGTGCCAGCAACTGTTTCGTAGGATCATTCCATCTCTAAGAGAAAGGAAAAACAGAAACTTTCTTGTCCTGTGGGAAGAATTTCCCCTCACTTACAGGGAAATGCACATTTGCAAAAATAAATACACTTAAAATCATGGGCTTTACTTTTCCTCTATTTGTTACTTTTCCTGCTAGACAAAATTAGCAGCGATTTGGACTCGGTGTTAATGAATGCCAAAAGCAACTTGGTGTTCTCTTGCCAAGGACCTCTGTAAACTGCAGTTCAGCAAAATAAGACAATCTTCTTATCATGTGTAAATGCTCAATTAAATCATCATTTTAATGTAATCCTATTTAGTTGCTCTCACATTTTCTGTTCTGATGCTAGTGATGTTTATGTGTTAAAAAAAAAAAAAAGGAAGCAAAAACAGAAGCAGAAGGGAAGGACAGGAGAATGCAACTTCTGCTTTGATGAAGATCTTCTGATCAGGGAGGGGGAATCAAAGCAAAACAAAACCAAAGACCCAAAACATAAGCCCCAGTTTTCCAGTTTTATGGACCCCAATCCATTCTGACAAACATGATGTGAATTGAGAAATACTGCTCCAACCAAAGACAAGCCTGCTCCAACCAAAGACAAGCCTGCTCCAACCAATTTTCAAAAGTTTGCCTGCTCCCAACTGCAACACTTAGAGGTAAAAGCCTTGCTAAAGAAATCAATGATTATTTTGACAAACACACAAGAAACCACACAGAGGGCCGCAGGAACACCCCTCAAATGTGCATAGTTCTTTATACATAAGCAACTAATCTCCCAAAGTACTACGTAAATTGACTAAGCTTAAAAGTTGCATTTAAAATTATCCTCAATACCCATTACAAAAGAAAGGCGCCTACCCACTGATAAATTAGCAATTGTAATAAGGGCCTGTGAAAAATAAGGGTAAATTCATTATGTTTTACCTAATTTTATCTCTATTTCAATCCAAAACTTTCCAGATTGCAAGACATAAGAGGCAAAAGGGTGAGTAAAAAGCCTGACTGCCATGTAAAACATCTAAAAATAGTATTTCGGTATTACTTCTATTCACTGAAGTAGCAATGAATATCATCTATATAAATCTACTTCTAGCAGAGGTTTTCAGCAGCATCCAAGACTTGAGAACCAATTTTAAATTTATATTGTAGAATAATCAATAAAAAACCCCCACAAGTTGCACTTATACAATATGCAGCACTTAGCAGGAAGACACAGCCAGGCATCGTCTCATATAAAATACACAGAGACATTACTATAAACCATGCATTTTAAATCCTATGGAATTTATTTGGGAAGAACTTGAAGTACTGCTTTTAGAATATCACTTTATTTTAATAGTTCTGTTAGCGACAGGGACTATTTTTTTAGCTGGACAAGAGGTAACAGTTTTAAACTAAAAGAGGGTAGATTTAGATGAGATATAAGAAAGAACTTTAACAATGAGGGTGGTGAAACACTGGCACAGGTTGCCCAGAGAGGTGGTTGATGCTCCATCCCTGGAAACGTTCCAGGTCAGGTTGGACGGGGTTCTGAACAATCTGATCTAGTTGAAGATGTCCCTGCTCACTGCAGGGGCTTGGACTAGATGACATTTGAAGGTCCCTTCCAACGCAAAACATTCTATGATTCTATGTAAGACACTGCCATGGCCGTGGGTCCAGAATATATACAACTGATCTGGCCGGTCCTGATGCCTCCATGAGCATAGACAGCATCTATACACTCAAAAGGGAGGGGGTTACCATGTAGATCATGGCCATGTACAAACACCTTCAGCAGATGTCATACTGAAATATCAATGCATAACCTATCTTAGGATGAATGAGCTTGTCAGTATGAGTGGAAAGGGCAGGTTCGTAACTACACTAGACCATTCAGAAAAAGCTGTGGACTCCTTTGTCAAAACCATCTTGGAAGAAAGTCATCTCACCAAAGCCATGAGGACTCTCCAAACTCCTATCTATGTTGTCAGTACTAACTGAAGTGGCTGCCACTTTCAACACTTAACAGTTCCTAGACCCCAAGAGAAGAAGTGATAAATCTCATGTCTCCCAAAAGCAGAGAGATGATAGCATATACTCCAGAAGGGAGGAACTGATGGCCAACTCAGAACTGTTTCTCTTGCTTGCTAGCAAGATCGATACACGGTGTATCAACTGGGAAAAAGTATTTAAACCATGAGGGAACACTATACAGACATTGATTGACTATCTTACACCACAAGAAGAAAGAAAAATGGAGTTTTTCTCCTTCCCTATTTCTGGGTTAGGCCAATTACTATCAGATATTTGAATGATCACCCTGAGAAATGACTGCATCTCTAACAAAACTGGTATTGGCATCAGAACTAGGTCGAGCAAGGTCATCTTATTCTAACACCAGTTTGTCTTTCAGGTTATAAAAGCAGCACTGCATTCGGCCAGCAACTTAGCTGAACAATTCCCACTGCAAACCAGTACACTGAGAAAGGCCAAATGACTGCACAACCACAGAGGTGAATATGAGATGAAATGTGAGCGGGGACCCGCCACAAGAAGACACAGTCAAATAGTGAAAGCAAGTGTGCACCCTTGAAGCACACCATGAAGAGTCTGTGTGATATGGAATCACATCCAGTGAGGCACAGAACAGAACCTGGTTAAACAAGAAGGGACAGAGTCATTAGGAATTGTTGCAGTGGTACTTTGGGCTACAAAAGAAACGAAAACAAAACCAAAAAAATTTCAGTAAACAACAGAAAAGTTACCATGCCTTAAGGAAACCCCTTAAGGGGTCACTCACACGGGTGGGTGCAGCGGTAGCGCCCACCCTCACACACTGGGAACGAGGGGGGCGGGGAACCACCAGGACCCCAAAACAACACAGTGGCAGCACTCCAGGCAAGGGAAGATCTTCAGATAAGAGGCAGATGGACTCTGACCCTCTAAGTATAAGGTGCTTATCTTGATAAGAAACCTCACGAGGCCTCTCAGGTATGCAAGGGCAGGGTAGAGAGCCATATGCCAGCTTCAGTGAATCTTCTCAGCACTTACCTGCAAAGGCTTATTTTCATTTCTTAGCACCATAACGCATGCTACGCATACCCCACATGCACTTCATCACAAAACACTGACCCTTGACATTAACAATGATTTCATACAGGACAAAGGCTTCTATTTTAGAGGTATTTCAGAAGATGCATTAGGCACTCAAATAATATACAGACACTGAAACACAATGTTCATTTTCCTCCCTTTACGTATTGGTTATATCAAATACAATTGTTTATTAATCCAAATCAACCTGTACAGGGAAATAAGTCAGAAATACCAACTTTCTCTTTCTTCCTCCACCCGTGAGCTGCCAGCTTATTTCTCTCACATACTATTTATTTCTCATCAGAGGAGAATTAGGAGTTTCTCTCAGAGCTAAAAACAAACATATTCTATGAACATGGGTTCACTAGGAATGAAGTTACAGTACAGTGGAGTAATTCTTTCTGCTTTTGTATATATACACTTTTCTAAGTATATATAGCAGTGTACGTAAGTCTATACCTTAACATCTCTTCAAACCCACCAGAAGCTGCTTAACATTTCCATTTCAAGAGAAGCTTCTGTAAATTCAAAATCCTTTCAAAAATTCACTACTGTCTCATTAATTTCTGAATAAATTAACAGATTCCTGCAAACTTTCTACATTTTGTTTTCTCTAACCAATACTGATGCTGTTTAAGGAAGTCAAGCTCATCAAGTCTAATTTCCTGAATTAAACAGGCCAAGGTACAACTCTGAAAGTACCTGCATCCAGGCTGTAACTTGTACTTAAGCTATGATATGTACTTTAAACATGGCTATGACCTTGCTTTGAAAGCGTCCAGAGTTGGAAAAATAAATGAAGAGGAAAATATATTTACGTAAGTTCTTGAAGTTAACCATCATTTAAAGCTATAGATTTTAATCTTAAAGTATTAAACGAGCAAACAAAAATGTATGCAGTGAACCCTGTCCCTTCTCTACTTTTCCATTCCAATACAGCATTTCAAGTCTGACTGCTGAAAAATTCACTGTAAAAAGAATAAAAAAAAAAAAAAAAACCACAACAACAAAAAAATCACTGTAACCTTTTTAGCAATATTCTCAAATGTGAGAAGTGATTTCAGGTGCCCCTTACAGGACACAGTAAATGGGCTGGGATTGCAGAAAGCAGGTGATGAGAAGCTCCAGAAGCCAGCCTCTTTTACAGGCACCTCGGAAAAATGACAAAGAAATGTATCCAAAATTATTCACATTACACATACTATTGCAAGTTCTCTTCTGATTGCCTTAGGGGGGTTAAAATAGCAGCCTGTGAAAAATAAGTGTCCATCAGGCTCGTTGTGATTTCCAGGCACACTCAAAAAAAAAAAGGTTACGCTTCTATATAATCCTGACATGTCAAGTGTCCTTTGAGGATTTAAAAAGACATTGTAAGTATCTTAATAAAAGCTATTATGTATTGCTATAGGATATGAAAAATATTAAGATAGATTAAAAAATGTTAAAAAACCCCATCTTGTGTAAGGGCCTAAGCTTCTGTAAAGTGACTCCATTCTGAAAGAATCCAGTTCAAAAAGACTGTACTAGAGGAAAAAGACATGTTAATGGAGAAAAACTATAAAAAAAAAAGTCTAGATAATTTTCATCCACATGCTTCTCAATTAGTGTACTATATATGATTTTTTAATGACAAAAATTTCAATTTCTTTCAGAAAAGAAAATCATTATGAATTAAAAGCTCTCCTTAAATCTTTCTTTGAAAGACTACAAGGAGCACTAGATAAACCCCATATCAAAGGAGTTTCCCCCATGTGATATGAAGTATTACAATACTGGACCTGATTCTGCCGTCACTGAACTCAAATGACATTTCTTAGCAATTTAATCCACTTCAAAAACAAGATCATTGGTTAAAAAATTCTCTGTACTTTATTTCCAGAAGGAAAACTGCATTTCTGCATAAAGCCCTGGAACATATAATGTATGCAGATTGGAAGTCCTATACATAAAATACACTCATTAATGCACTTAATTAAATGTTTGCATTAATCACAATCCATCTCCCGCAGCCTCCTAGAAAGATCATAGCAAGAAAACATGGCTATCTTGAACCAAAGTGCAAAGAAGAAAGAGAGAAAGAGAGAGAAAAAAAAAAAAATCCACCAGCAAACCTCCCAATCTATAACTGCAATTTTCTTTTGACTGAAATAATTTAAGAATCTCAGAGAAACTAAAGGCTTTTCCAAGAATTGTAGCTGCAAAGAGCAATGAGCAGACACACACAAACTAATGGAGATGATAAACTTGGGTCTATCCTGAAACTGCCCACTGTCCCCTTGCAGGAAATGAACTGTAAGCTGTACCACACAGACGTGTTAACTCTGAACTGCAGCAGATTCTCACACCCACACACAAATCAGGCCTCACCTACAAGAGAAAATGGCAACACACGAAGCACGTTGTCTTCCCATACACTCCCTTCTTAAATCAAGCTGCTCGGTTGCTTAGCACGACTCCTCTTTGTTTCAGTGTCTTGAACAGAAGAGTGGCCTTTTATACTTCTAAAGTTGGGTTTCTAATGTAAGGTATTATGAAAATTATCAAAATGAAAGTTAAACAGTAACTACCCACTCTCCTTGCTAAAAGTTAAGGTCTCATTTTAAAAGCAACTATTTCAGATACAATCCCACCAGGGGAAAAAAAAAAATCCTTTATGGTTTTACCTAATTAAGGTGTCCCATACTGAAAGCTGGGTCTGTATGGATGCTCCCAAGATGTTCACCCCTCTTCCCTCCAACCTCACCTGTCTCATCATCTGATTATTGCTTCCAATCCCTTTTCATACCCCCTACCCTCTCCTTGTCATTCCATAGGTCTTGCAGCTCCTCCAGCTTCAACCCCAACAACCAGCCAAGCAAGAGGCAGCTCTTCCTGCAGCTGGCTCCACACCATACACGCGGTTATCAGCAACTCCAGAGATGCCCACCACAGGTGCTGCAGCTGTCTCATCCACAGGAACACTCATTTTGCCTGTTTACTCTTAAGCAGCCACCAGCTTTCATTACACATAGAGAGATATAATTGCCTTTGAGACATCTACCCCTCTATGAACTTTGGTTTAGACTGCACAGCAGACTGAACAGGGGAACTCACAAGCCAGGCTAAAAATAAAATTTAATAACACATTGTACACAAGCTCATAATCAATTAGCATATATAATTTGACAACACATTCTATATTATTTTATATTGATTGTCTGCAACTGGCATGGTACCAGATCTACAAATAAAAATAAGCACCCTTGATATAACAGGAAAAAAAAATGCCTCCATAAATATTCCTCTTACAGTGCACCACTACTTCATTTCTTTTCCCTAAGGACCAGATCTATACATCATGCTATTATATGAGAATCTCCTTTATCTCAGAAAAGAAAGTTTTGTGTCTTTCATTGTTGCAGCATAAAATCTGCAAACGTCATACTGAATGCATCCTACAGGACGCTCAGATTCAACAGAAAATTAAAAACACCTCAACACATCTTACTGCTTTAACTAGTAAAACTGGAGGGGTGGGGGTGAGTGGAATCACCAGCTCTTTTTGCATAGCCAGTACCAAATCGAAACACGGGACTGTCACAATGGGACCCCTTGAGAATCAAGGCCTCTCAGCAGGCCAAGGCTTTGGAACCCAACAGAGCCATGAAGTAACATCCACCTCTTTATCTACTAATCCAAGTGAAGTACAACCAAGAAACAATCAAACAAAGTGGAATAGTGCAGGAAGGCAGCAAGAAGCACCCCATCCTTGGACACCTGCCATAATGGTGTGGTGGAGCACCCCAAGCTACCATCTGGCTGTTCAGGAGCCACTTCACTAATGGAAATGCAGCAATCCTGCTGCCAATACAGATCAGGAGTTCCATGGCGGACTGAACCCCAAGTTTTCTTGCTGCCAACCCCAACTGGCCCTCCCAGAGCGCCTGTGTGTACAACCTGCCCTGCAGCAGCTCTCCCCGGCAGCCTCGCAATATCACTTTTTCTTTCTCCTCCCAGCAGTCATGCAGCACACAGAAAATTGAATCGTAAGGGTAGACAAATAATACATCACAGATCGTAGTGCTCGAAAATCCTCCTGTCTTTTGAAAGACACTTTCTGCTGAAGCCTTAATTTGTGGGAATTGAAGGCCTCATAACAATTTATGTTGGATTAAGGTTCCTGCCCAGTTAAATGCCACTCCTGACAGTTCTAGATGAGTTCCCAACTTATGAACAATCAGCCACATGCTTACAGGCCACATGCCAAAACACACAGCACTTTAACTGCAGGTAATTCTCCTCTGGGGATGCAAAAATCTCACAACACAACTACATCAGCAGAGAACTACACTGAATCTTCCAAGCGCCTCCAGCTGCTGAGGGGCACCTCCACACCTCTCAAAGCCTGTGAGCCCTCTGGTTTGTTCAACTTGAGTGACATATATAAAAAAATTAGGAACTGTTTTCGTAGTTACTTCTGACATGAATGGCTAAGCCATAAGCCATCTTCCCAACAGACACCCCAACTAGTTGTTGGAAGGGTTCTGACTCACATCAGCTGGATCAAGCATCCTTCAGTCCCATCCATCCCCCCGAAGACAAGACATTCCAACTTATGAGAGCCCATAACCATGGCAGGAGATGCTACTCTCTGTGAAGAAACAGCTGTCCTGTTCCCCAGGCAGCCCTTGCTTCAGGTAAGCCCATTGCCACGCCACCTGCAGCCTCAGGCAGGGCAAGAACTGTCAGGCTAGCAAAGGTTACAAGTTTAATGGCCAAATTGGAAAGACATCGCAAAGGAAAAGTATCAAAGTGTACCTGAAATTTTAGTCCATCTTTACCTACTGATTCCTTTCAGAACATCTCTGAAGATGAATTCAGCAGCGCTTTCTGTCCTGTGGTGTTACCAAACCAGTCCCTTCCCACCACTGTCTCGTCACGCACTACATCTGACCTGGAGACCAGGATGTCGGGTCGAGTAGCGGCAGGGGCTGGGCAGCTAACGCTCTTTCTTGGGAATGGAGCTACTCAGAACAGTTTTGGCTTTTATCTCCACTGCCTCTCTCCTCTCAAAGAAAGGCTCTTAGTCCTCACCTGAGCCTGCTGCAGAGACAGCTGTGCCTATTAGTAATTCCTCCTCTCCCCAGTTCTCAGAGCTGGATTACATGAATGCAAATGTAACAGAAGGAACATCATCTTCTCATATACTCTCACAAATATAGGTATCTTCCCTTTCCCTTATAGCCTTCCCAATTTCCATTTTATTTTTCATTTGCATACTGTTTCCAGTCTAGCTGGTTTTAGCCCATTTACCACAGTACAGGGGATTTATAAAGTTTAATAGCAATCATGTATCATCTTCGGCATACATATGTTTTACTAGACTCACAGCATATAGCTTGTTTTAGCTACTTGAAAACATTATTTGCTATATAACAACACAGATGATTCACTTGATATCAGTGTTTCTGGCAATTTATTTTCTGCACTGAGAGCATGGAACCACAAGACAAATCTAAAGCAAGACTCAGAAGCTTTCAGTGATTATTCACTGCTTCAAATTCTGGCAGAAGTCCTGATTTATTCTGTATCCAATCTCTGTGACACCTCTCTGATATTCTGTCTGAGAAAGCCCTGATGGGCAGAGTGTCCTTAACCTGTCCTCCAGAGTCCTCACCGTATCCTCTTTTCCATAACTAAACAATACTGAACATCCAAATGGACACAGCCAAATTATGACCTGAGTTTAACAACAATAAGGAGTTAGTCCTTGAGATGACTCAGGCTGCTCCTGGGATAGATGCAAGTCCACTCCGAATATCAGCACGGTTGGGAAATAAATTCATTTGTCTAGGTTGTGCTACATCCTGAAACCTTAACATCTTTCATTTCAAGTTATCAAAGTCATGGAGAGCTTACGAAACATCGAAAGCCATCACCTGCGCTACTGCAATCCACATGTGTTATCACCTATTACTCCACAGCATGGAGCAACAATCTCCTGTCACCTTGAAGTTACCTCTTTCTCCTGAGAGACATACAGCATCATTTTCATAAAGTGGTGGCAACTTCTGGAACCCCAAATCGTATTGATTTTCTCATTGTTTCACCCTATCTGTGTCTTCATACATCTGTAATCCCCAGTGACTCCAACATCAGTATCGGACAGCACGGGCATTTGTCTTTCCGTTTTCTGTTGAGCAAAACACCGGTGGCTGACAAGCTCTGCTTCACCCTGCTGTTTAATGCTATGAAACAGAACCTGATTCTGAAGCTTTCTCAGTTTGCTTTTTTATTATTATTAGACAACTTTTTTTGTCAGTTTAATGGATTAAAAACAATGGTGGCTACCAATGACATGTCCAAACTTCCACTTCTCTGCAAAGTCCTTAAACTCATCTCTAAACCTGCAGCTTACCATGAGATGTTACTGTGCTGGCTACACAACCTACAGACCAGATGCATTTTTTTAGGATGATCCCCTGTTTAGCTACAGTGTAACCAAAGCTGTCTCATGAAATGAGTGGAATAGTACAAAGCTAGTACAACACTTTCCCAGCGTTTTCATGACCAATTTGCTTTGGGGTACCAATATCTCCAGTATCATTAACGGGGCTCTTGGCATTACTTCACCTGTATTTCTCACAGCTGCAAAGACACCGAGAGCCTCTGCAGCATCACTGAGCATCTGAGACAGTATAAAATGTTTAAGCCTTTTCCTTTTACCATTCTGAGCAAAATGTCTTCAAGGACAATCCTGCCACATACTACCTGTACACAGGTAACAAGAACTTGGTAGGTCTATGCTCTCCTACTTCTAGCAGAGTCTCTTTTTGAACTATGGCTCTACCAATCACCACTCCTTTCCCTGTCATGGATATATGTACTTTCTCCAAATTTTCTAAAGTAAAAAAAACAAACCAAAACAACAACAAACAATATTTAATACAGACTCAAGAACGAACCAGCTGCTTGCAGAGTCATGGACAGGAGCAATTTGCACACCAGAGCTTGGGAAACACCCTTCAAGGAGACTCCGTCTGCAGTAACTAACTCATTTAGAGCAATAAAACAGCCTTTGCTTTTGCAGGAATGCAGGGAAGTATTTGCAACAGACAGTCTGAAACTCAGCCTGAAGGGCTCAGTGCCAGTTTCTGTAAGAGACTGGCATAAAGCACCAGTGGTGGCCATGGTACAGTACCAGGTGTTTCATCCCTGACTTAGAAGGTATTCTGTGGCTCTCTAACGCTCAGTTGCTCAGCCCAGCCACACACCTCTCCTCTCCAGGATGGAGGAGGAGGGCCTGGAGGAAGGACATGTTTGTCTCCCCACTTTCTCAGCCCACAGCCCAAAAATTTCCTTTCAGCAAAGTCAATCGTTTATACCTGGGTTTGACAGCAGCAGCCTGCAGGCAAGGAATCCGGAATCCACCACACTCAGAGAAGTGCACAGACAACACATGGATCGACCCATCACCTGGCCTTCCCACACCTGCCACCAGTGCTGAGACACAGCTCAAAGAGTTCAAAGAGCTCACATAAAAATTGATTATGAGAAAGATAAACAGAATTATTTTGGGGGCCATCTATTTAGCAATAGTTATCTCACACTCACCTTTTGACTGTTATTACTTCCATTCATTACTTACCAGACCCTGAACAGTATTTGCCAATGGTTAGAAAAGAGAAGCCACATTATTTATATTACAATACAAAATCATAACAATCACATTACGAACTGGTACTCTGTAATGTGCAGATTTGGTAGAAGAAAACAAATTCAGGCTCAGAAACTATTTTTTACCTAAGACAGCATTAGGTGTTGGCCTCAAGGAGTAGAGATCGCTATGTACACGGGTGAACAATCATTGCCAACGGGAGCATAAACTGACCAGCATACAACAAGAAGCACAGGGCAAAAGGAAATAAAGAAAAGACACAAACTTTGCTTTTTTGTTCTCATTTGATGGTTCTCATTTACTGTTCCTCAAAATCCCATTCATAAAGGCTTCAATTCTGCCACACATCTTCTTTTCTTGTCTCAGTATTACAGCTTATTTAGTATCTCCTGCTCTTTTTCTTCCTAATTTCTTTTTAAAAACGTTAGCAAATTTTTCAGGAAGAGGAATAACTGTCAGAACAGGAGTGTAAACCAACACAGTCCCACCTGTTAGAATTAAACTGTTTTGCTCTCATGTGATGGGGTTGATGTGGTTAAGATTAATGAGTCAATTACTTCTTGATGAGGTACAAGGCACCCAATTGTTTCACTATTTCAGTACAATCCACTGTACTCCTTTCTGCAGTGTTTGACACCCATAAAATAATTGTGAATAATTTTTCAGTAAGACATCATGAGTATTAGGCTTATTCTAAAAAATACGAACAAACACTGACATTAAAGGGGCTAAGTGTACAGTTTACAGCAATCCTCCAAACCTATTGACCTTGATGCTTTTCACTTGACAAATTTAGGTTTCCATGAGATATTGTGCAATATGGCACAATTAAATGCTTGCCAGTCAATTGACCTCCCATGGGAACCTGGGCTTACAGCTCCAAACACCATCACATGAAGATACCAACAAAGTCCCCACAAACCCTGACACAGAAAATACAAAAAAAAAAGATAGATTTTCACATGGATCAACTCTTCCAAGTTTTGTAGATTTCTCTTTCAACAGACTTTTCATAGCACAGTGCACTATTTCTTAATATCTAATATAGTCATCAGTATTTCAGAGCAGGTGCAGCCTCACAGAGGTACAGTGAGAAATCAGGTGAGGCAATGGTGATGCTCTGCTCCACCACTCTTGACAAAAGTCTAACAACTGGTTAACAAGGTATGTATGTTCTGTAACAGGCTATGTATGGTCTGTAACAGGCTATGTATGGTCTGTATACTAGGTAGAAAGAAAGCAAGAGTTACTGAGAGTCCACCTAGAGGAATTAATTTGTTTAGGTTAAACCACATTTGAAACAAAACAAAACAAAAACAACAACACCACAAAAAAAAAAAAAAACACACAAAAAAAAAAAAAAAAAGCCACCACACTCCAAAAAAAAAATCAAAGAACCACCAAAAAAAACCCCACACCATTTCAAAGGCTAGACAGTGCCAAGTTTCTTTGAGCAATGAGAGTCCAGGAAACCTCTTGTGAAACTTCTCAGTGTCTTGGGATAAAAAGAGGGTCTATACCATGTAGCAACATTGCAGCAACATTGCACCAACATGGCCATTGGGAGTTAAGGAACAGGACTTCTGACCTCCAAAGACCTTTGCAAGAATGCAAAGATACAGAGGGACACTGTTTTGGTGTCTCCACCTCCTATAGACCCACAGTATAATCTCACTTTCAGAGCAGGCTCAAATCATAATGAAAAAAATCTTTTAAATTCTCAATATATACACTGGGCTTTAAATCATCAGCTTTTAAAATATGCACTTCAATACACCAGAGGAATTCAGAAGACATTTTTAACAAAGTTCATTATAAACCCTTTTAAATATGACCTACATTTGAACTTCCATATCTTATATGGGAAGGATTTGCTTCAATTAATCCAAATCCTTAATACAAATTAAAAAAAAAAATGGCTCAGTCATAAAGACCTCCAAAACAGGGAATCAGAGCAAGTGCCTTAAAATCAAGTAGACCTGTTTAAGTTAAACTTAAGGCTTTGGTTTGATTTGAAGAAGTTAGTTTTGCTGTTATTTTCAACATTAACTCAGAATGTAAAAACACGGAGCGTGTCTTGCTCTAGTTCTGCTCTCCTGTGCTGGAGCTGGATGTCCTAGCTTCACCAGACCACCACTGCTGATGGACATCAGCAGCATGGGAGCAGGACTACCCTGTCATGGAATGAATGGGTCATTCAACCTCCTCATCCACGCCTGCTCTCACCTCCTGCTCAGCTGACTAATAAAAGCACTGGTGGGAGATGCTACACAGGTATCATGAGACTCGTAGCAGAGGCGAACGATCAGCTCCACGCAGGCTGAGCCAGGCGATGAAGGTACAGCATCTCCAGCTGCTGCTCAGGGACTCCCCCAGCCCACTTCTATTTTTATGGTAAGTGAAAAGCAGCTCAGTGCCCTACGAACCTCTGCCACATTTGCCGGAGCAGAAGTGTAATAAAAATGACAGAGCTGCTCTCGGGGAAAAGGATTCAGAGAAGCTGCGTGCTGCTATGGACTTTTGGGCATTACTGTGAAGGAGAAGGAATAAAACACAAATTCAATAGACCAAACCACTCCTCACAATCCTCTCCCCCCCTTTTGGGAGGGTCCGCCTCAGTTCCCAATAAACCAGCAATCAAAGCAAATGTCACCTGCCTCAACTACAAAATTTTGGGAAGGTTTTGCTGCTGTCTTCACCAACAGTATAATCAATCCCATCAGGTGTTAACACCCCGGTATATCGGTAACCACAAGTTGCACAAGGCACTTTACAGTAATCAAATTGTGAAAGGGTGTAAAAATATTTTTTAAAGTTCTTGACTTTTTACATCTGTAGTCTTCAAAAACACCTTTTTTT
>JANHGN010024346.1:0-37242 GCA_024605025.1 Megaceryle maxima
AATTGGGAGGGGACACAACTTGGACAGCTGACCTCAACAGATCTAAGGTATATTCCATAAAATACTATGCCAATGAGGTCCAAATTATTTTCTAACTTTTTATTTAATAATTACATTTTGCCTTTGCTTTAGGTGTAATAGGTTTTATATGTTCTTATGAAAAATATCAAATAGATATGTAGAGGACATGCAGATACATTGGAACCAAGCTATTGACTTGTGCATAAAGAACAACATTTGATAATATGAACTTAAAATGTTTGTTTTAATGGCTTGTCTAATAATTGGAGCCAAGTCTTATGCTCTTGACGCTTTGGGAATTTTTTTACATTTTCTTTCAAATTGGAATAGACATTTTAGCTGTCAGGGTAAAAATCCGTTCCCTTTTTCTCTGTGTCTTTTTGAGTTTTGATTTTTCAGCTTGCTTCCCGTATGATAACACCTTATACTAGAATAATGTTGGTTTGTTTTGTGCTTTGGAAGCTGCAAACAAAGCAAACCATCACTGTCTCCTACGCAGAATTGAAAACAGAAATGCACAAACCTGTAAACTTGTGTTTCAGGGAACTACTTACATAAATAGTTCTACTGACAATAGACTGTTTATATAAGAAAAATGTATGCAAGATCGTACCCTAAAACATAGTACCTGTTTTGCTTTATTTTTTTCTTAAAGCATTAACAAGAGTGGAAATCCAGAACCATGGGAAACTGTTGACCCCACCAAACCTCAGAAGGTAAATTTGTACAAATAATATGGTCACTACAAATAGCATGTATTTCCAAAGCAACAAATAACTAAGAACTAGCAAAATATTAGTGAGGAAACAAACGTAAAACTGTTACCTATTTAAAAGCAATTACATTCTAGGTCTGATCCTGAATTTATGGTGTTCCCCCCCAACGCCCATTTACTCAATTCCATTGCTAACAGTGGAAATATGAAGTCCAGAGGAAATGCTGTTTCCCCTTGCCTTGTTCCTGAGTTACAAAATTGACAAAGAATGTTTTTGAATACTAAGCCTGAAGGACAAAAATGTTTAGTGCTTTAGCAGAGCATCTAGGATAGAGAAAAATTTTATTTGGCATTATTATTTAATATCCAAGTGATTTTTGTTCTATAAGTTATTAAATATGCCATCAGTTGCTATTTTTCCTTCTGAAAGGAAGATGTAAAGCTAATAGAAATCATTCTTCACCGATAAATTGATGTATCATATGGGGTGGTGGGAGTAGAGTAAAAGCTTATGGGGATTTTGCTAATTTCTTTCATATTTTCCTTTTAATTTCTTCCAGCTATTAACTATCCATCAGAAATGGAAACCTATAGAAGAGCTGGAAAATGTCAGAAAGCTTACGAAGTGACAAGTTTCTGTTGCCTCAGAAAGTACCCTATGAATCTAGTGGAATCACTTCTGCACAAACTTGACTACTTAAATCAGTGTGCGGAAATGCTTCTGCTACATTTTTAGGGTCTTCCAACATTTTTTGGACTCTGGATGAGGAGTTTCATGTTGCTTTAAAAGTTGACATACAACATCCACATAGTCCAAAAATCTGTCTCAAATACTCATTTTCAGTAGGCATTTGATGTCAGATGTTGAATGCTCAGATGGTAGTTATAGATGGAAAAAGCCTTCATGCTTTTTGTAGAATTTTGTTTTTCTCAAAACACATTCATTTTGTAATTTCGCATACTTTAAATAAAATATATTTTAAATTTTTACAGCATTCCATGTATATTCCATAGTTGGAGATAACCCAAAAGCCCTTTTAAACTGGGATTTGTAATGTGCTCCCTTTCCATACTGTATCTCAACACTGTATACAGACCAAACAGCCATCAGTCTTTGTATGGCAACACACATGACCATAAAGTATATTTGCATTTGTTTTCCGTGTTAGATGTGATGACCGTTTAAGTTAAAACCAATGTTCTACTGCTAAAACTAGAACTTATACATGTGCTCACCTTAACCCACTAAAGAGTCCAATAGGTTATTTAAGAGTATATATGAGACTGCAGGATTAGAACATAAGAATGAAGCATGGCTAAAAGGGAACTGGAAATTAAATATTTTCAGTTGTACTTAAATATTTTACATGTTTAAGTTTAGAGAGTTTTTAGAATTAGGAGACTTGCATTGTCCAAAACTACACCATGTTAACATCCTCTTTTTGTAAAAGGTAGTTCATGTGCAATCTTGTCAAAAGTATTGCACAGTTAATATTTTTAAACATTTCTAGATATATGCCATTAGGGCCATCTGCTCTAACAAACAGAAAATAACAGATTAAAATTAGGATGACTATGAAGAGACGGTTCTCTTCAGTGCTCTTTAAGCATCTGTGTGGGTTTTTGCAAGTTGGTTTTTGTAATGGGCAGACCTCTGGTAAATTAATGAAGCAATATATGCATCCAATGGTAGGACAGTCCTTTTGTGGATATTTTCTGTATGTGTCATCTTCCAAGCAGTTTCACAATACATTATACAATTTCTTTTAAAGTGGATGTTCATGATGCATATTACTTTCAGTGAGGAAGAAAGCAAAAGTGAAACAACTGCTAATCGGAAAAAGTCCCACAAAGTGAGCAATAGTGAAATGCTTTCAGTTACTCTGCTGCAAGAAAAGACAGTAAAGCTGTCTCCTAAATTTTCGGATAGCTTGGCTTCAAAAGCTTTATGTTTTCTTTGGGTGTATTGATGCTGAGGTTAAAAAAAAAAAAAGTTATTTTATCCCATACTTATGTGCAGATGCAGCATAGATACATTTTTATCAAGTAAGGATGACTCAGCAGCATTTATGTTTCAGAGCAAGGAACTACAAGACTTTGGAATATGTTCTTAGCTTTCATTTTAAGGAATTACATTACAAGATCATTGGATAGCATATAGCCACAAAAAAAGAGACCTCTGAAGAACACGGTAGCTTAATAGATAAATATTTTTAAATATTTTTCTAAGTTATTCCATATTTCCATATTTTTATTGGACTGTATCAAACAAAACAAAAAGTGCTGTTCTCTGAGTTGATGCATGAATTAAATGAGTTTGTTCTTCAGTAAAATGTGTATGGTCTGTAAATACTATAACCTAAGTATCTGTCAACATTAGAGAAGTGTAAGTCATTTCAGTGTCATTTTTATACTTAAGTATGTCTCAGTGGCATCTTCCAGTAGCATATTAAGCAGAGTGACTGCCATCAATCATGGGTTGTTACTGCACTCATCCTGTCCCAAAGCATAATAGCTAAGGTAATAGAATGTCTTCTTTTGGTACATGCTTTTTTTGTTGTTGTAGTTTGTTTGTTGGTGGTTTGGGTTTGGGTTTTTTGCTTTTTTTTGGTTGGTTGGTTTGGTTTGGTTTTTTTTCCCCTCTTTTTAAATATAGATTTGTGGGGAGAGTTTTCACATAATGTGAGAAGTCAACATATTTTTCTGCACCTCAAAAAGATTATGAGTATTGTTAAAGTTCTTGAGGCAATTTTTTTTGTGTTCTCAGACTGTCCCTAAACATACTTTGTCTCCTGCATAGATGAGGCTCTCTTATTGCAAGTAGAGCACACCAAGAGAAATTACTGTATCTCTTCCCCACAACTACTAACCATAAATCTATAAAGTAATATACAAATTATTTCTTGTTCTACAAAGATCAGAGTTAAGATAGTAAGGATTCAATTGGCTGAATTTTACGAGCTGGCTTTCAGGAGAACAGCAAGACTTCTATGTCCAGTGTTGCGCAAACCCATGACTTTTTATTCCGTGTTAGAGGCTGTTGTAATAATTTAACAACTTCCTTCTCTCCATTTTGTCTCCTCCTCCATTCTGTTGGTTTTGGTCTGTTTGTTTTTAAACAATCACTGTCTTTGCTCACCCTGTCTGGTACTTTTCCATGGAACTATATCACTTCCAACTTAAATATTTATTACAAAGTTTAATTAAAATGCTCATTGGCTTGTTAGATTTTCAAGCATAGATTATAAACCATTAGAAATGTTTTCTAATGGTTCTAATCACCCTTAGAAATGCATCAGAATCTGTGGTGATGCTTTTGCAACTGCAGGTGATTGTTAAGTAGTCTATTTGTAAATAGCTTTCTGGAAGAATAGAAGGTTGATTTCTGCGGTATATATGTTATTATTAATTAATTATTATTCTTTGTTATTGTAATAGTACTTAAAACTTTAACCACAGATCTTGTGTCATTGTGGTTATTCAAGTGCTGTGTTGAGTTTTTCATTTGTTTTCTTTGCATATGATGGCCCTAGTGTCAGTATTTCTGTCTGACATCCCGTACCCCCTGCATTTCTCCACCTCAAGATGCTACTGGTATAGTATAGTACTATCTAGTTACTTCACTGGGGTGTGTGGTTTCTGTAGAAGACTAAGGGGTCTGATGCAATCATTAAAGAAAATCGTTCATCCTGCAGTTGTCACCTGTCTCACTCTGCAGAGTGTGGTTGTCTCTAGGACTAGCTGTAAAAAACCAAACAAGAGTAATGGGAATGATTCACCGGATCGGGCCAATATTTGGTGTTGGACATTTCCCAAAAAAGCTTTCAGATTAAACAAACATGGCCACTCTACTCAACATGGTTTTAATTCGCTGTCCCAAGTCTTTGCTGGGCAGCACGTACAGGGAGCACACAAGATAACACCATCACTTAAGAGTGTAATTGAAATGGAAATAAAGTGTTAGCAAGCAAGTGGGCACTGCAGTTGGACTAAGTAACTATTGACCTTCAGGTGCTGATGTGAATAGAGAGCCGGCAGATTGTTTGCTGAAAGCTATCTCCCATCGTAGACCAGCCATCACCGGTAATTGCACACTTCAAACGGAGTCCAAAGTGTGAGCGGAGACACAGTGCAAAGAGCCCTTCTCCTGTGGGCCTCACCCCGATCAAAGATCACACACCTTTACTGTGCATTCCAGAGAGGCTGCACCACCCCTATTTATGCTCAACCTTGACCTGATGACCAAACGATTTGTTGAGGGCTAATTAAGCTTTTACTTTTAGATAACCTTTATGCGTGTGTTCTGGACAGAGCTGTTATATGGGGCTTTTGTGCCCCTCTCCTGGGCTCCTGATACAATGCAGAGAGCCCGGGGCCTGTGACAAATTAAGCCATTATTAGTGAAGAGCTGCCCCGCAGCTGTCAGCCGCAGTCTGTGGCTGCCAGGGATCCCGACATGCTGCGCTCCCTTCCCGCCCTTGCTGTCTCCCTCCGCGGCCTCTCACAGGAGAGGCCGCCCACGGGGGACTCTTCGCCCCTTCGCCTCCACTTTCCCTCAGGGCGCCGCCGCGGAGCGCGGCAGAGGCAGCTTCCGTGGGTCCTGGGAGCCGAGGTGGGTAAGCCCTGACAGGCATCGTGGTCACATCAACAGTGTGACCGCCTGAGCCCGTGAGCCTTCAAGCAGCGCTAGTTACTACAGCGTGGAAAAGGTCTTTTGCTTGCTAAAAACGGGTACAAGCAAAGGAAACCTCCCTCCGCAGGTTCTGCCTCTGTCCGATTTCCCAGCGTGTGGTTACAGAAGCTGAGCCCCCTGTGTGGGTAGTGTGCTGCTTAGATCTCCAGCAGTGTGCAAGGGAAAGGGTTTGTCTGTGTGGCAGTGAGAGAGTTTTAAGAAAAACATAACGGAGGTGCTGGGGGACAGCAGAGCTTTAATTGGTGTGGAGCTATGTTAGCAAATGACCTGTCTGGACGTCAGGGTATAGGCCATGTACTAGCAGGTGCTGCCAGTCCAGAAAAATAATCTAAAAAACCCCTCATCTGTTAGCAAGAGCCTGCACAGAAGGTTTGGTTTGGTTTTGGCTTTCTCTTCATTTAAGACTTGTAAGGTTTGGCCCAGTGTGTCATGCAGGTGCTGTGGGCCATGGCTGCAGCCACCACTGTGATGTGAGGTGGTGCTGAACACTCCCTTGTTCACGCAGGTCTCTGCTCCTCCAGCTGCGCGTCTGTATTCTCAGGGATAGGTCAGTTGGGTGTCCTGGCTTCTTGGGTGTATGGCTGGTGGCTCCCAGGGAGCTGGTCAGGTTGTGTAGCAGCCAGTGAAGACAAGGGCCAGTCAGGCCACAGGTGGTGCCGGGCCTCACACCACAGCTGTGCCATGATGCTGGGCTTGCAGATGCATTCCTGTCCTGGGTGACGATACCATTTCTGCTGTTCCTGGATAAGATTTGACCATGTGCAACATTCCCTAAGAAGTCTTCTGTATAAATAATTTAGATTTCATAATGCAATATTATAAACTGGTCATCTTTGTGACCTTGTTTCTAAAAGGTTTAAAAATTGCTTCTGCATATCTGTTAAAATTCAGATAAATGTGCTTCCAGTTTTACTAGATCTCAAGCAATAGAAAAACCAGTCTCTTCAACTTGAAACATATGGTCTGGACTGTACTAGACTCTGGTATTACTCACTTTGTATGTTACGTGCTCCTCCCTAATTTCTACTGAGTCTCCTCCCTTCTATCCCTCGCTGACATACCTTTTGTTCTTGCCAAATCTGTTTTTCTGTCTTGCCCACCAAAACAAACACATCAGAAAAACTTGACATTTTCTTGGGCTTAATTTATTTCTACTGTTCCAAATATTTAGTAGTATATCTGCACCGTGTTCTAGAAATTTACACATGGAAAATTAGTAGATTAGAATATAGTTAGGCTGGTAGTTTAAACTCAGAAATTAAGCAAAAAAAGATCCTGCTTGTAGTGTCTGTCTTCCTTCTCTCCCCTGTTCTGTTTTGCTTTGTTGCTGATGGTATCATAATAAATGCACTGTAGGGATGGGGGTGGTTTTTTTTTGAAAAGAGCCTTGCTAGTAACACTAAGGATGTATATACCCTGTAAACTCTCCAAGCAAAAGTCTGTAGATTTACTGTATATGCATAAGTGATAGTAAATACTTAAGAATTGTCTATGTTTTGGGGGAAAAAAAAAAAAAAAAAAATTTGAGTAATTATCCACAAGCATATATTGTCTTTCAATAGACTGACATAAAAACATCTGTGGTTTTTCTTAAAATTAGTTAAGGTATTAACATTGTTTTGTTAGGTAGTGTCCATTCAACTGAAAGCTGTCTCATAATTGTACTACTGCAGAAACAAAGGCCAAGTCTGCTAATAATTTTACGGGAGACTGTCTATTTCTTACCTACATCTATCAAAATATGTCTTGCTTTGAGAGTAAGAGTTTGATTAAGAGCTGTTCTGTTGCTGTTAGTTGTTTCATCTTGTTGTTTCCTTACAAGAAAATGGCAAAATAACCTGTTCTGTAACTCCAAATTTGAAGCAGTCTGGCAGTTTTTAATCCTAAGCAATATAAATCATGATTCCTGTAGCCTTGCAGACCCTGATAGTAGCAGTCCAGGCAACAGCTGTGAAACAGAATTTTCATTTCTGTTTTTTCTTTCTGAATAAATTGGAGAACATAACTTCTTCAGGTTCAAACTCACTTAGCCAGACTTGCTGACTTCACTGACCCCCAGTGTTGCTGAAGCAAGGGCAGGAGATGACAGGTCTAGAACTCGGGTTTTTATCAGAGCAATTGATTTTAAATTCAGAATTCCCAGCTGCAGTGAGTGGGAATTCTTCACAGACACTGTTGTTACCAGATGGTGGCAAACTGAGAAAGTACAGAATCAGGAGAAGTCAGTAGGATATGGTGCTAAAAGTAGACTGTAGGGACAAGAGCTCTATAGCAATTCAGGCATCATTGCCTAAAGGAACATACATTAAAGGGTGAAGTCACAAGGCAGAGCTGTTTGCCATCCAGCTTTATGGTCGCAGCTGTTCTCCAAGAACTCTTTGGATTTCAAGCCACTTTCTATCATTTCACTCTTTTGTATGATACTTTGCATGAGACCCATCTATTCTGGTAGGCCTGTGGCAGAATACTGGTGACTGTGGGCTCAAGTGCTTCAGTGGCCTTTTGCACAGAACTGTGTTTCATCTTCAGCAAGGACTGGTTGGACGTTGTGAGGTGTAAATGAGGAACACCAGCCTTGCCACCCCACTAGATGGTTACACAGATTGCTAACAGTACAGTGTTTGTGAAAAGCTGGAGTTCTTTGCCATCTTTCAGTATTGTAGGATATGTGGATTTTTACTTCCAAAATTAATGTAGGCTCAACATGATGCATTAATAGATGCAGTTTATTTCAACACAGTATTACATTGTGTAATGTATAGAGGGCAAATCGGGGTTAGCTGTGGATGCAAACAGATTAGCTGAGAGGTCAAAAAGCCACAGAAGTCTGAAAAAACTTAAGTGTAAATAAATGTGTTTAAGTTTGAAATTTAACAAAACTTTTTCATTCTTGAGTTCCTGTTTTTGTCATTTCTTTAATTGAAATAAATGTATTTGCAGTAGGCAGATAACTATAATAAACACTGTCCTTTACCAGACAGGATGCTGCTGCAGCATGAACAGGGAAGTAGATGCAGAAAATCCAGGCTAGTGGTAATCCCTGGTAGTACCAGGAAAATCTTATCAGTTTGCCAAAGAAAAGCAAAGTCATCTACTTGTAATAAATCACCGATTCACTACATGAAAACGAAGGGAAAGTTGTTTTTCTAGTAAAGTTGCTAAGAATATTTAATTTAATGATGCATCTCTCCCTCCTGCTGTGGTGGCTTCTTTTATAATTCAGTAAAGCCTAAAGTTTTTTTAATTACTAGCATCATTAAATGATATATAAGCATTATGCTGCCTTTACTTCCTCTTGTGAAGTGCTTTGAATGAAACATGCTATGGTTAGAAAATAGAAGTTGGCTTGAAGACTGCAGTGTCCACCTCACTCCCAAAAGCAGAAATACACAGCAAAATCCTAGTCATGATGACTTGCAGTTCTGTTCATTGCCAAACTCTTAGCCATAATTTAATGTTAGCTTGAAGTTATGAAAATGTTTTTATACTGATTTTAGGGAGGCATGGAATTAATATAACAAAACTGTTAGTGGCTCTGTATATGTACCAGTACCTGTTTTTAAAAGTTCTCTCTCTTCTGAAGAGAAATAAAACCATTTAAGAATCAGGCGTGTCTTTGCTCAAGTTCCTGTAGGTGTATTAGTTCAAAGAGGAAGCTTTTGTAGTATGCAAACCAGGGTGATACATGTAAGTTTCTGTCTGAGGTATGTGTTGAGTGTATCACTTCTTGAGAGGTGTAAAGGACAAAGGTATACACCCTCTGTGGGCAAGAGCTTTAAATAACCAAAATTGCCACTGAAGTCATAGGTGGATTCACTCAAAGAAACAAAGTGTTTGACCTTCATATCTCTTTTTTTGAAGTACCTCACAGTTTTCTGTGTGAATGTACCAAAGATTTAACATACCTTCCTCAAGAAGAAATACTAAAGCACAAAGGTATTACTGTAGCTAGACATGAGCATTTCTTGAAGCAATGTGTAATCAGGAGTTAGAAAAATCAAAAGCTAAGGTAACTTCTTTGTCTGTCTGGACATTTTTCTTCTTCACTAAACAGATAAAATAAAATATGGCAACCCAACAAAGAATGGAGATGGGGGCAACACTCCAGTCTTTTTTTTTTTTTTTTTCCTCCTTTAAAATGTTTGTGGTGTGGGCTAGATGGGTAACACATACCTTGCTTAAGATAAAAATGACTGTACAACCAGTCGTCAGACATCCTAATTGAACTGCACAATAGATAAACTAATGCTGCAATCTCTAAATGAAGTTGGTATTGACTTCATTTGTGACCACCCCAGTTCGGTCTACAAATAGTGGTATAGCTCCACAGTTGGCTGCATGGCAGTGTAATTGGATCTAATGTTTTTCAGTTGCTATCTGCAGTACCCACATGATGTGGCTTTATCTGTTTTCCCCTCTCCTTCCTCTTCTGTACGCAAACGCACCTTGTGTCATCAACAAAGTATGAACTCTTGGGGACGAGGGGGAAACAGTATGGTTACCCTTACTTAGCAACAGCAGTAGGTGGGTCTATCAGTAGGACTTGATTTTGTTACTACTCTGCTCTGTGAGCTGCTTCTTTGTAGCTCTGACAGCTAAAACTGGGGACAACTTCTTGATCCTCCTGCAGAGCAACTTCAAACGTAGTCAAGTCTGAGCGTGGAGGAATAACATTCTACTTTAGTTGCTGCTTTATAAAGACAGTTAACAGATCTAATATGATGTGATATCCTGCATATCTATCTACAAGTGAGTGTATCTACAACATATCTTTATTTAGAGCTTACTGCACATGGCCCTTAAACTTTTACTATGCGAAGTGTTACTTTATTTTAAATTTTCTGTGATATTATTTGACCTTTACTCCATGGCAAGTCAAAGCAGCTAGGCTGTCAGAAAAACATCATCATTTGTTCCATCTAGGTACTATTTAAAGCAAATAACTAAGCAGAAAGAAACCAGTGTGTGTAACTGGTTGGCCAATTTCCATTTCTAATTGAAGGTGTGTCTCTTTTGCAGAAGCTTAGAAAATACAGAATTGCTTAACAGCTTCAAGAAATGAAAGATGATTTTACTGGAAGGAAGTTGTGGTTCTGAGTTCTTCAGCCTCTGTCATCTGTATTTTCTGTCTGTGAAGCCTGTTCAACTAGGTGAAAGACATACTAGCAATTGCAGCAGCTTAAACACAAGTGTATTCTACATTTATAATAGTATCTCTCTAATTTAGAACAAAAGTGCTTTGGTCAGTGCATATTTTTGATTGAGAGTGTAATCAAATCCTTTATTAAAAAAACAAAACAAACAAACAAAAAACAAAACAAAACAAAAAAAACCAGTCGGTTAAGAATGTTTCAGGTGGAGTTGTATTTTGTCCTAGAAACATGAATTCAGCATCCCAAAGAAGCAGTATCAATTTTAATAGAAACAAAGGGCTTCCACTGATAACTTACATTGTTTACATTAATGAATATAATCTGTTCTAACTCCATTTCAGATACCCATAGTCACAACTAACTTCCACTAATATAATTTTTTTTTTTATTACATACTTGGAACTGGAGGGAGGCATTTGAGCGTTGTGTTCTGTGATATTTGCCTGCATGTGCCTTTTAGAAAGTATCTTAAATCCTTCCCAGTAATTGATGAGCAAATCTGTGCTAAGTTTGTGCTTCTCCTTATTGCATCCGTGATATAGTTAAATCCCCTGTGTTATCCTTGGGGGGAAAAAAAAAAAAAAAAAAAAAAAAACCACTAATGCTTGGTTTTTGTTTTACTTATTAGTAAGACATTTTAAAGTTTTGTGACAATATATTCTTCTGACATAAAGGGTCTCAATAGGTATTGTCGGTATGCAACTCTTCTTATTAAAGCCAGGACTAGGGCACCATCTTGTGGTAAACTCGGGAAAGCCCTTGAAGGTTGACAGTCAGAGGAGAGAGTGTCAGTAGTTTTGTGTCAGACTTGTTCTTACAGTGAGCTTGGAAAAAAGAACACGTGAAATGTATATAAAAAAAATAGTAGTATGCTAGGTTCAAAAACGTATCATCATCTTAACTATAAAATTTGTTTATGGTGTTTTTCTCAAAATTCTATTTGAATTTAGAAGGCCAGTTACTAGAATTAAATAGCTATTTTTATACATTTACATCTCATCAGTTTATTTAGGGATTTATTAGATAGTTTCTGGATGTGTGTTTTAGGAAAAAGAAATAGGAAGAGTGCAGGGTGCTCATAATGCACCTGAGACAAAAGCAAATTTTTTGTCTGCTTGCCATCTGTCTGCTTTTAAGTATTCATTGGCTGAATCAAAAATCCCCATGTATATCACTACCAGGTTTAATGGGAACCATACTCTGGGCAGATGGCATTAACTGGTTTCATGTATCCTCATGTACTGGCTAGTCACAATTCTGGAAAAACAACTTGTCTTTTCAGCTGGTATAACAGTAAGGAAATGATACAGCAGTCATCATATGGATAAAATAATGCTTGTGTTTATGAAATGGCTTGCCTTTTTTTTTTTATAGAAATTGATGCCATAAAAGGCATAAATGCTTCATTACTATAACAAAAGCCATTATTTTTGTTCTGTACATTTAGCACTGGTCACTTTCAAACTGTGATACAGAGAGAAAAAGCCAGAATACAACAGAGAAAAGGACAAGAGATAGAAAAAGCAAAAACAGTGATTTGTATATCATTATTTTACAGCTGTAAACATAAAAAGGCAGGTACCCATGTATAAGAGCAGATTGCTGTGGTAGCTGGATAGCAGTAAATGGAAAGGATCAGTATTTATTTTGTCAGCTTCCAAAGTTGTGTCAGGGATGTCACAGAATGAAAGACCTTGTATGGTACTTCCCAGAGCATTCAGCCATGGAAGATGGAATGAGTAGAGTAGAACAGAAGGGGATTTGCCAGCTCTGGACCACAGAATGTCGATTGGTGCCCAGCATGATTTGTTACAAACAAGAGGAGGATGGGGTGAAGTATTTTTAAGGTAAAAAGATAATTTAGAGGCTTTCAGATCAGGTATTCCTTGTGAGTTAGCAACTTGGTGGCTAGAAGGTGGGGTTTTTTTCATCTAGGGATGAAAGACAAATTGGAATTTGGGCAAGCATGTATTTGAATGGAATGGGCCTCACAAATCGTTTTGAGGCATTTCACACCTCGTGCTGCTTGAGAAACTCCTGGTGACTATTTAAGCAGCAGGTGCACAGGGTGCAAGCTGTACATTATTACAGAAACTGTGGAGGGGGTAGGGTATTACAAGAAAGAAGAGAGTGGTGGCATCATGCAAAGTGCTGATAAAACATGACATTTGAGCTAGGTGTGCTAACTCCTGGAACAAACGAATGTGCTTGGAGCAACCAGCATGGAAAAAAAAGGTCTTGACAATGCCATTTTGAATGGATAGAGGAAAGTGAGCTGTATATTTGCAGCAGGTTGTCCCCTTCCCTTGAATGGAACTTCTCTGTCAATGAACTAGCTTATTGGAGTCTAGGACACTTCTGCAGTACATATGTCAAATTATCCAATAAGCTATCTTAATTTTTGGTATTCTTGTAGTATCTGTAGAGAGAAAGAATATTTAACAGCCCTGCTCTATGTAGCATCAGTGCAGCAGCAGCATCCTGAGGTTCTGACAGAGTATCTGAACAAATTACCACTGATTAGATGGTGGGTGTTTTTTGGGGTTTTTTGTGTTTATGTCAGAAAACCAGTTTTAAATGCCAGCCTGCTTTTCTTAGTCATTGTGCCAGTTGGCAGTGGTCCTGCAAGAAATAGAAGGATATGTATAGTAGTAAAATAATTGGAGACCAGGTTCAGGTATGACATTTTATATGATAATTTTTCTGGTGTAGAAAGAGATGGTATTGAAAAGACTAAATGTTAACACAATTTAAAAACAAAAACCCAATACAGAATTAAGCAAGGAAAACATTCAGCATCAAAGTAGGTTTCTGTTAATTTTCATCCTTAGGATAAGAACATTTCAGAAGAGAAGAGTGGGATGTGAGGATTTGCAGTCTACTTGATGAAAAAATGCTTTATTGACTCATATGAGTAAGTTGTCATCAAAGCTGTATCCATGTTTCAGAAAAGGATGGGTGGCAATTGCAGATTAAGAAAGGAAAAATCTCTTCCCAGTGTAAACTGCTAAAGGTGGCAAAATTTTCACACAATTGCAGCTGTTGAGTCAGTGAGAGGGTTGCAGTACAGCTCTGGAAAGCAGGGATACTAGTTACAGAAGCCTGCTCAACTCTTATTAAGTCTCTTGGTTAGAGAGAAATCCAATTAAGTAAATGCATTTTTATTTCAAGCAGAGGACTTTGTAGAAGGAAAAGAATAATATAAGAGTATATAAATTATCTTAGCCACACACAATAATCCAGATGTGCTGGAGAGCTGCTTGGAAAGACATTAGACCTTATTTATTATACTAAGGCCTCTTTCCTCCAAGCTGATACTGAAAGTGACCTTGCAATGTCTATAAAAATAACTTTTTTTATAGGCCGTTATGCTTCCACAGTACTGTTACTGTGGTTTAGATAATAAATTCCTGGTAGTTTCTCTGCAAATCAATGTTATTTTCTGAATATTTCCCTGTCCTTTTAAGTGTACTAATTATTTCTATTTGGTTAGTTCTAGAGTTCTGTTGCGCACACTTATTCCATCACTTGGAGTATTGCAAGTGATAATATGTGTATTCCTTTCAATGTGGATTAATAGCAGATTCAGAAAAATACTGTATTCTTACATAAAACATAGCAGTGACAGACAAGTTGTGCCCTGAATAATTCATAAAGAATAAGGAAAGGATTAGATGTTGGCCACACAGATAAATTTCCGTGCGAGTTTGGTTAGACCTTAAAACAGGTAATGGATACTTCAGAGTCTCCCTGAGCATTGATTCTTTTATTCTTTATTCTAATTTCATCTTCCATTACTTTTCCTTCTAGTCTACAGACCTTGATAGTAAAGGCCCCTGGAGGGTGAATTTAAGGTTTCAAAAATGTTTTGCCAATTGCTTTATGGCTGATCCTTCACCATACTTTGTCAGCTTATATTTTCTAAAGTGCAGTTACTCAATGTGAAATAACAAGACTTAAATTCTTCTGACTAAAGGAGACATAGTTCATTCTATATATAGCATCTCCAAACTGAGTTAAGCTTCAGTGTTCAAACATTTTAAAAAACAGCTACTGTAAGAATCAAAGATGGTAAGAGACAGCAATGCAAATAAATATGACAACATGTAGTTTAATAACTGATTTAATAAAACCCACAATAAAGCAACACACTTCTGCTTTTTCTTCAACAAATATGTAGTCAATTACTAAAAAAACCTCCAAATACAATACATATCTACTGTATTTCAACTTCTAATTACATCAACTGTAAACCCCAATTTAATTAAAACCTATTTCAGTATTAGTATGTGCAAAATACCTGTTGTTTGCAATTGGTTTTTTTTCCAGTAAGTTTGTAAGGATGAGATGCACATTTTTCATGATCTGTGATATGGCTTAATTAATGATAGCATTTGTATTGAAGCATTAACTTCCCAAGTACAGTGCTACTTTGCCTCTGAGCTGTATGTGCTCTCATTCTGTACTCGTCTTCCCATTTCTTGCCAGAACACATATAAACATAATCTGGTGTTATGTGCACTTTGTCCAAATTAATACTGTGCTGTCAGTTTTCACCAATAAAAATTCATTATGTGACCCCCTACCTCAAAAAAGGGGAGAAAAAAAGCCAAGATTGTTACCATTAATTGCAGGTATAAATTGATTGGCCTGATGAGTATGTAAACCCTGGCAAGTTTTGATGTCAGTGGAAGTTTCGCATAAAGATCGAAATACAGAATAAGCAAAAAAAATATTTGAAGCCAAGTTCTTCCCGCTTGCTGAACTTTGCAGGTCATATTCTTGTTACCCTTAGCTTTTTCAATGTAAATGACTTCAGAAGCAGGTGCAAATCTGAGCCTGAAGGTGTATAACAGCCTAATGTCAGCTTTTACTGTCCTATGTATATTCAAAGTACAGAGATTCCACTGTGAGGCTAAGCAGTTCAGTTTTATGGACTTTGAGGTATCCAGATGAATAAATAGTCTTTTCAGATTGCCTCGTAACTCCATAAATAAGAAATCTACCTCCGTAGATTGTTATATTGTTGTCCAACACAGTATTATGATATTGTTGTTCAACACTGTTAGATTACTGAGCTTGCTTGGATTTTGTTTTATTCATAAAGCTAAGCGGTGGAGACTGCTATTGCAGTGACATTTCTCTTGGGATACTGCCATACTGTGCTCAAAGCAAAGACAAAAATGGTCAGAGATCTGTGACTAAGGGAATAGCACTTATCTAAAACTTCTGCTCCCCACTTTCCTCATAGATGCATGTATTTTTCCAGTCTGTAGATTGTGTTTGAGAGTATTCCCACATCAAGCATAGTTTGTATAATTTGACTTTTCTCTTAAAATAAAATAATAATGGAAAAATTATCAATTACAGGACATTTATTAATTATAATGCATGCTAATCAACTGGCCTTTTAATGCAAATCAAATGTTGATTTAGACATTCAAGATTATTAATAATAAATTCATCTTACAAGTCAAAACTTTGTAAAATAAATAACCTGTTTCTAATGTATAAACCCTATTCTAAAATACATTAAAGATATCCGATCACTTAAAACACTTTGGGTCCACTGTTGGGTCCCTTAGTTAAATACCAGAAGTCTGGGCAAGGATCTTTCTGTCTGGATCCCTAAACGCCCAGATTAAAGCTAAATTTCTGGTCTGGGTACAGTAAATTCTGTATTTTGAAGTGTCTCCAAAGAGACAATTTCCAAAAGAATTCAACTAGTACTGTATGCATTGTAGTTTAAGATACTGTATGAAAATTACTATTGCAAAAATACTGTACAATGACTTCAGGGATCATGACATATTATGGAACCCTGGCATGAGAGACTTTAATTGAAATACTGAATACCTGTTGCTCTGTTTGGAGCACAAGTACTTTGTGGTACATAGTTATTAAAGGTCAATATTGGATTGTAATTTGTGAGGTATCTGCAGAGCCATGTTGCAGTTTGTAAACAATAATCTGAAAACAGCTTTGTCTCAAAATAATAATAAATTGAGTGAGTACAAGGGAGAGAGTGAAATACACGTTCTGTAGGGCAATCACTGCACTTTTTGCAGCACCAGTTCTCCCTGCTGCATGTTACATGGTGCAAATCCACATATTAATGGTTTCTACTTGATCATTTTCACTTTGCATTTATTGCTCTCAGTCTTTTGACTACAAGATAAAGAATAAGGCAGCAGTTGCCAAAACATGAAATTAGGCACTGGAACTGTGACAATTTGCGCAGGTTTTGCTTATTTCCTGTTTGTAAGTCTGAAGCTGGACAGAACACTTGTACATTCCAAATGTGTTCAGCAGCAGTTGTCGGGCCTTGGACTGAACTTCCTCCCATTTAGATGAACTACCAGGAACTGGAAAATAAAACAAAACCAAAAAAACCAGAATTCACTCTTCAAGAAACCTGGGCAACCCAGCCGTTAATCACAGTTACCAACTAGAATAATCTTTGTTCACACTCGTGTATTAATTTAATATTGTTGTGTGGTCACTATGTACTCTCTATTTACACCCTTAGGTCGTATCCTCTCACTAGAATCACATCTTGCTAAAACTGTGTGTTAGACACTACCTGCCCACCCCTAAAAAAAAAAAAAAAAAGAGCTCTCTTACTAAGAATACTTACTGTTAAATGTTTAAATCAGCACGTGTTTTGGCAAAACATACTTATTTTTCATGGCAGATTGTTCCCCAGTAGAACTTCACCCTGTCTTTTCCTTGACAAAATAAGGGAAATTCTGAGGACAATTGGTTTTTTTAATTTTTCCTTCTACCCAAAGATTCTGTATTGGATGTTTCAGTATAACATATTTTCTTTGCAAAATTCTAATTTACACTGTGTCTTTTTGTGCCAATTGGTTCTATAACTCTCTGTTCAAAACCACAGTTAGTAGATTTTTTTTTACCCCCCAGAATAGTATTTCCTGGTTCAACTTAAATAACAATGTGAAGAAAGTGGTGGGGTTTTTCCTACACTTAGATTTAATTTAGAAGTGTGCTGTACAGTAACTTACCTAGTTGCAAGTGGACTATGGCAGTTGTTTTTCCTGCAGTGAGAGACCAAACATTTATATCTTCTATAGAATAAACATCTTCAATTTTCATCAAGTCTTCCTTAATGCGATCCACATTCAAATGCCTTGGAACTCCTGTGATACCAAAGATGAGATAAAATTATTTCTGTCTTCTGCAAACTATCAGTGGTGTTTAAAATGTCATGACAGATCTCAGTGTCAAAAGAGTTTATAATTTGTGCTGTTGAAGTGGTTAGTAACTTCCACATTAACAATAGAGAAGAATATGCAAATTGGTATATTAAGTCCAGTATGGATACAGAAGATGTACAGGAATTGCAGTGTTGTGTCAAATGTAATTTGTCATGTCCAGAATTCACTCTGTGGCGATATCCAGGATTACTGCTTATCTTTCAGTTTTATGGAGTTTGATTATATATACTATGAGGAGTTCACTTCTTGCTTTCCAGATTTCTTCAGAATTTTTTGTATGACTGATGTATTACTGTCTTTTAAATTATCTTAGTTGCAGTAGCATCTCTTTTGAAAGTTCAATGTCTAGGATTGTCACATATTAAACAAAATTTTCTAGTGAAGACCATGAAAAATTGTTTAGCTGATAAATAATAACTCTGAGCAACCTGATCTAGTTAAAAATTTCCCTGCTCACTGCAAGGGGTTTGGACTAGATAACCCTTAAATATCCCTTCCAACCCAAACCATTCTATGATTCTAACTAGCTAACTGCCTGGTATTTCTACAGCTTTCTTGTTCCAAGGAAACATACACTTAAATTTTGAGATTTCACATTATGCTATTGATAAACTTCCATGCTGCCTTACAAAGCTCTATTAAAAACTAGAATTTCATTACTTGTATTAGATAATCATTTAAGTTTTTACTTTGGCATTCCTAGTATAATGATAAAACTTAACTAAAATTAATAATGAAAGCTGATACGACTCCAAGAACCGTGGTGATGTAGCAGTCTCCAATGTAAATGCAAATCCAATCTCTGGAGATCCTGAATTTTTAATTGGAAGAATTCCCCAGCATACACAAAGCCCACCTATTATCACTTCTAAAAACATCATTCAGAGATTTTTATGACAACTGGAATACCTATGCAAACAGCTACAGGTCAAAACATATGGAATCTGATACACCATTAAGTTGTCTTATCTATTTTTTTCAGCTAAATCTTAAGATATTGCCTTGGAGCTAATTGAAGTTTCTTAAACAGCTTTCACCATTTTTGTCTTCTTAGTGAGCTTTCATTTTGTTCACTATTTTTTTTTTCCTCCTAAATGACAGCAAAAGCACTTTACATTGAAGAATTTGAGGTCCTTGATTTAACCTCTTAACATAATAAGAGTCAGGTCAATAACAACTCACATGAAACAGCTAGGAATGTGCAGCTAAAACCTAGGATTTTTATCCCATCCCTAACATCTTCACTTTTATGAGGTAAAAGTACTAGATCAAGCAGTAACAGTTGGAATGTTAGCTATGGTAATGCAAGGAATGTTGCTGGCATCTTTCTCTGTAAGTCACTATATTAGATGAGATTCTTCAGCTTATGTCAAGCTTATTCCTTCCTTTTTTTTGTTTCATCTTCCTTTTTAAACCCCTCTTTACTTGCAGCTTCCCCTACAGTAACAGTAGAAGCACACAAGTAATATAACCCCACCTGTGGGACAGTGAACCACCTGTCCTGCCATTTGGCCGAAGCTTCCTCCTTTTACACACATTCACATTCACTTCTAGCTTTACAAGGAATTAACGTGTAAAACACCGTCTGAGCAAACGTTCCCTTCATTTACTGATGGCCACTGCAGACATACAAGGAAGTTCTGTACATTTCACTTCACGATGGCAAAGTGTGAGCAGAGCTGGGACTCGCATTGTTCTGGCAGAGGTCAAAGACACCTAAAGACTGCTACAACTTAGATGAGCCACCACAAACCAACAGACTTAAGAGGCAGCAGGATAAACAGGTCTCCAGACGCAACCCACTTTGTCAGAAATGGTGATTGTGATGCCAAAAAAGAGCCAATGCTTACTGATATTTGACATGTAAAGTACAGCAGACTGTCCACAGATCTTACCTTCCAGAATAATAACTCCTGTATCACACACAATTCGAACTGTTGTCAAAACCACCAGTATGGAGAATACATATGTACATATAGGATCAGCAATCTTGTATTCTGGCTGAAAGGGAAGTTCTGAAATGTTAAAGGATGTATGAAAATAAATTCACTTATAAAAATGGGGATCAGAAAATGCAGTTACTTTCAGCTACAACTTTCACAAATATTTCTTTTTGTTTGAATAGTTAGAAAATACAGAATAGAGGTAGTCTTTGCTTATTTTGCATGAATTTATGAAGCTTATCATAGAATACCTCAAAGTTGTTGGGTTTGGTTTTTTGTTTTTTTTTTATAATTTACTAAAACAAGTCTCAATCACCAGAGTTGAAATTAAAACATTTCTACCCTGCCTCAAAGACCAGCCATTCCTTACCTTAAAGCGTATGATGTATGCAGCTACAAGCACACCAATGCTTTGTACCAGGTCCCCCAGGGCGTGTACAAATGCTGCTCTCACAGCAAGGCTGCTGTGTCCATGGCTACTGCTGTGGGCTGTGTTAGGAGAGCTCGACTGAGGTACATGAGAGTGAGGGTGGGAATGGGAGTGGGAGTGAAGGTGACCAGATTGATTCAGCAAAAATCCCATTCTGAAAGTGAAAGAAGAAAAACAATCCAAGAAACAGGCTTTAGGGTTTGGTGGGTTGGTTTATTTTGATGCTTCTTTTTTTTTTTTCTTTCCTTTTAAAACAAAGAATTGAAAAAGTACTACTCAATACCATTTCTTATTTATGAAAATGAAGAGGTCCAGCAAAATTACATCCCTTGAGAAAGTTACAGGTCAAGAGTGAAATAGCAGCTTATTCAGAAATACATTTAGGAGTGTTAATGGAGATAAAGGGAGATCTTACATTAAGTTAACTGCAACACCAACGGCTGCTGTAATCAGCATGATATCACCATTTATTTCATAGTCCATATGGATAGTTCTTTGAACAGCTTCATACAAGAGGAATGCCATAAGGATATAGACCAGCAATACGCTAATGATGGCTGACAATACTTCTGCAAACAGAAAGGAGAAACAACATTACAAAAGTGAGTCTCAGAACTATTTCTACTTCCAAATTAGAATGTGGATAGAGCCTTAATTATTTTATGCACATTAGAACCCTAATGCACAACTGACAAGTTGTGTGGTAAATAAATCTTTCAAAATACGATAATCAAATGGGAGTTTGTTCTAATCAACTCCTTCCCACTTCCCTGACAGTACATCCCTCACCCTGTTTTCTCTGAAAACTTCTGCATGGAAAATGACTGACTTGTTCAGACAACCTAGAAATTTTGACTGAGAAGTCACAGACAAACGCCATGTCCAGGGGAGAGGAAGATGGGTGATCGCAAACATCACCAGCCCACCTACAGAGAAGAGAAACCTTGATTTCAAGTGTCTTCAGTATTAAGCTGGATTTAGAAATTACTTTTCTCCATCCTAAATAAAAAATGGTATATAAAAAATTATAACAATATTAAAGAGCTAAACAGTACAAACTTGTTCAGACGTATTACTCCTAAACTTTTTGACATATATACACATTATGGATTGCTGACTTCAGCTATGAAGGATTGCTTAATGTAGGTTTCTGTATTGCAGTAATGAGCTGTTTTAACATTAGCTAGTGTTGACCAAATAAATACTCGTATTTCACTAAAGTAAGTGTTACGACCAACATTTTGGTGGAGGAATTTTATCTCAGCAGCAGGGCCTTTCAAAAGGGCACCTATATCCAAATAAAGAGAAAATTAGAAGTTAATTAAAAACTCCTAGTATTTAATTGTCCTGAAGCTTCTGCTGCCATTTACATCTGTGTATAGTGGCTGCAGCTCTCTGCAATGTTCCTACTGCTCTGATGTGAGGTAAATAGGCCTGCGTATTTTATAGGTTGGGACCTTAGTGCTGTCTGCAAGTCATGAAATTGGGCTGGTAATGGCATCCATAAACCTGAGGAGGAGGAGTCCACACTACAGTTTTAAGGTCTTACTATAAAGAATATAAGTATTTCCAAATGGGTCAATAGATTCCTTTTAACATACTCTTATCCTTTAGCTTCATATTCTGAAAATTAATTTCCTGTTGCAGCTAAACATTAAAAAAAAAAAAAATTTAAAAAGGAGCAAGATATCTGACAGAGCAAACACTGGCCCAGTTAAAAGGCTGAGTTATAATCAAGTTAATACAGGGTTTTACAAAAAGCACTGGGAAAACCTTCATGGTTGCTCCACTGTATTGCATGTAAATATGCAGCCATGCCTGAGCAATCTGTAATCATTATGTGTAATGCTAATTACTGTCACTTGCCAGATGGAAAACTGGGATCTTAGCCTTCCTCTGTGAATTCAAAGATCAGAGTTAGAATTAATTTACTTGAAATTATAATTGTTGTTCTTCCCCCTTGTTCCACATGTGTTGCTCTGATTTATTCCCCAGTCAGAGCAAAATTCTGCTCTTGGCTGTACCATGGCTCTAAGGATACTGCCCTGAGAATTGCCTTGCTCCTTCCTCTCCTTTGAATCTCTCAGTGTGTAGTACAACTTGGTTTACTGCAGGAGGTGTCATTTCTAACACAGATCTGCCTTAATTTTATTTATTATTACAGTAAAAAGCATGCAGCTATATAAGCATTTTAATATCTCCAAAATCACTCCATCCACACACTGAATTTTTAACATCATTATGGGAGAAGAAATGCACACCAACGCATTCAGCCGCTCGGTTGTGTGTCAGTGCCTGGATAAGTACCAGCTTTACCAGGCAATAATAAGGCTCTGAATGACAACTGTCATCAGCTCAGATTAATTAAGAGGAACGTGAAAATCCTGGAAATATACATGAAAGTGGCAGTGTTCTTTACAAAGCAGGCAGATTATTCAGGGCAACAGCCTTTAAAAAATAAATAAATAAAATAAAATCATATATTTCTTAGAAGGTTTTCCAGAGTGTTTAAAAAAAAAAAAGTTGTGAAGCCATAGCACATTAGCATTTACCAGAGAAATAACATATTGTGGTTTTAACAGTCTAAATCCATGTTTTCTGCAATGGAAACCAGTGTTTTCCTTACAATTTCTTTCATAGAGTCATTGCCATGTCAGCATTGCAAATCTGCGCTGGTATCTTTCACTTCTTGTGAAATGAACTATGCACCGTCTCAGTGGACTGACTGATTCTGTCATTATTGACATTGTCTCTGCACCAATGGAAGAGCGCCAGGTTCCCTATCTATGCTTAAATCTGTTCAGTGTCTTGCTGACAAGGAGGTATCTCCACTTGGTGGTGAAACAGAACTATTTTTGGCTTGAAGAATATAATCCTTTTTAGACATGACTGCAATTTCCATTATTTTGTCTTCCATTTTCTAACCCATTTCTGAATCTGTCAGCTTCCTTTTCACCACTGAAAATGGAATCAAAGTAAGGATGGAGCATGCATATTATGTATTCCAAGAGACTTCAAATAAATGAAAACTACTGCTAATTTCCTTCTGGAATTTGACTAGACAACTGATAGGTCTGTTGCAGTGTTTATAGGAAGAAGTTTGAAAATTCATCATTCTGCAAACAGAAGTGATAATTAGCACAAGAAACATTGTTCATTAGAATGTTTTCATACTTGCTGTATGTACAGATTATCTTAAAACTAATGCAGAGCTGGTCAGCAATGAGAGTTTTTGTGCCTATTCCCAGCTTTAAACAAATGCTTCACATTTTTTCTGTGACATGCTAAATCTTCACCCTATTTTTAATATTCTGTCATGTTTTAACATCTCTCTCATGAAATTCAAGCTATTGTTGAGCTCGTATTATTTGCTGACAAGCTTCTTACATATAGCTATTTGGAAAAAATGCATTATAGCCAGGTTATACCCTAGAAGGAGCTTTGTTCCATTGACAGCATTCACTGATGTGTGAACCTTAGCCCTTGTGCTGGCATTCAGACTGGGTACCTAAAATCAGGCAAATAAACTTCACAACCATGACTTTAAAAAAGCCTGTGTACTAATTTTGAACCATCCCATCTTCTGGACTTGAAGAGATTGAAGAGGTCTTGAAGGTCAAGATTTAGGGATTTCTTGCAGGACCTTTACTCTCTTCCCCTTCCTCACTGCAGCCACAGAAACTTTTCCTCCGTCTCCACCAGTGAAAGCTACACTGCTGCTACTCACACAGAATGGCTGAGGTAGAAAGCAACCCCCGAGAACTGTGTACTCCTGCTCAAAGGAGGGTCAACTACAGCAGGTTGCTCAGGGATGTGTCCAGTCAGGTTTTGAGTATTTCCAACTGTGGAAACTCTGCAACCTCTTCTGGTGTTTGACCACCTACTGGCACTGGGCAGCAGAAAATAAGGAGTAATTGTTGCAGAGCTGAGAAGCTGCTCCCTGTAGCTTCTCCCTGGGAGAAGATGGCATGTAGGGAGAAGATGGCAGGTGACTAATTCTATGGGATGGATTCAGCCCATGGGCCACCACTGGATAATTCTGGAAAGTATTTTTCTTAGCACTAAAATGTAAAAAAGTAAAAGACACTGAAAGTGAGGTGGTGGGAGTCCTTGGGGATTTGTGTTTGCAGAGTGCTATGGAGCTCTCAGATTAATTTAAAAATCAGTGAGAATTTATAGAACTGAGTAAGATTTTAATGGTTAAGTAAGTTTTATTTTTCTTAACTCCTGTTTTAAGCTAGACCATGACATGTTCAATGTCTATACTGTTTGGTTTGGTTTTAGAAAAGTTATAAAGCCATATAAAGTACTCAAATGATTTTTAAATAGGGTTAAAGTATGTATAAATCCTACCAAACATCCTTCTGGAGAGTATGAGCAAATGCCAGGGCCATACCTGCAAGGTCAGGTTTCAGTATTAGGGGAGCTCCTATCACAAAATTAAAACTTCTTGAAAGAAAAGTTTGTAATGGGAAATGCTGGCATTGTTAATGCTTTCTTGCTAGAGACTTTGCTAGTGTACAGAGTTACGCATTCATGCATTAGTGACTAACTGATGACAAATGACGAGGAGTGATGGAGATGTTGAATTCTACTGCTGTTCTAGCAGCCAAAATAAGAATTGCAAACAATGACTACACAAGACTTTTAAATTCCTTGAAAAATATAGGCTACAGAATGTACAGAGCAGAGGCAACAAACTGTGGCACTAGAAATTACCTATTTTATGAAAAAAGAAATTTTTTTGTAAAACATCTACAAGACCTGCAGCTGTATATTATGTATATTGTATCCAGTTAGCAATCACATGGAAAAACTCATCATTACATTTCCAAACATGAAGCAATGAGTCCTGAAGATAACCTTGCAGGGTTTAGGATATAATTCTGTTTATATTGCTTTTTTACCGACACTTAAAAAGGGCAGAGGTTAAGTAACGTACTGTATTTCAAACCCTGGGACATTTTGACCTCTGCTTTGTGTGGTTTGGGGAGTGCAAGAGGAATACTAATTTATGTGGCTTCTGGCAGCTCTCTGATAATAATCTTTACAGAACTTTCTGGTTCTGGGTTAAGATGTCATTTTTCACATCTAACAGAACCTTTTTCCAGTGTCATAATTCTACTGAAGTCAATGGGTCTTTGTAAATCCTGGGCACTGGCAATAACTGCTGTGAGCAGCAACTGACTGATGTTGTACAGCTCCTGCACCAAGTTCCGTGTTGTGTCACAGAAGCAGTAACAGTGGTACAGCAGTGAGTGACCAAAGAACATGTCCCTTGTTTGCTCAACAGCCTCAGTTAGGCCTGACCTAATGCAACAGCCCAATAGCTATGGATGGGCTGTGAAACACTGCTGCATATTCACCCTTCTTGCTGGGGACAACTTCCCTCCTCTGAACCTTTTTTAGGCCATGGTTCATTTGTAGGAAGTCATACAGTCAAGTATCCAGTTCCCCAACCTTCCTCATCATGATGGAAGATTAATCAAGCATTCAGAATTTGACTCCGCTAAGTCCTAGTTCCACAGAGATCTGAAGAGACTCATCTGTTCCCGGTGAGTGAAACCCTACCATCAAACTTCACTTTTGGATGAGGTTTAAAACTCTTAACATTTTTTTATTATCGATTCACTTGTGGCAATACAGCCTATGTAGTAGATCCACAATGGCCAGTGAAAGGACATTCGAGTCAGGGCGTTAAAGCAATTTTCAGCTTCGCTGCTACGTTCTGTCTAGTTACCTCTTCTTCTAGAATTAGGTGATCTTTACAGTTACTGCTTAAAATACTCTGTTAATAGCAAACACCAGTATCTACATACCTAAGCGATGAAATCCAAATGTGAACCTCTTTGTGGGAGATTTTGCAGACAGCCAGAGGGCGAGCAGGGTCAAAATAATACCGCTAAGGTCAGTTAACATATGAAGTGCATCTGTCATAATTGCTAGACTGTTAGCAACATAACCACCTGAAAACAAAGTTGGAAAAGTCAGGACATATGATGTTAATGACTCTAGATAATATCCTCTTGGCACAGCTTACATATTTTCAGAACAGTGCATTAAGTGTATGAGAGCCCTTCTTACAATCACTAAACAGGGGTTTTTTTCTGCCATTACAATCAAAATGTTATGTTTAATTTAAAGCTATTATAGTTACAAGTGCAGTCATGTGCTTTTGATTAAAAGTAACATAGAATAACTCCTGTTATTCTCACAGACATTATTTGCATCATAACATTTGCAAGATCAGGCCCCGAATGGTTTTGTGTCTTTTCTATATGTTATTGCATATGTGTTTAATCAGCTGATCCTTTTATTAAACGACATCTGTTTAATATTTTGACATTATGAACAGGAACAGAAATCCAATGACTCAATGGCAAGGAAATTTACCCTGCCCCCTTCTTATTTTTATAAACATTATCTTTTAACTTTCATTATTCCCCGTCTGGCAGGGGTATTTAAGTTCTGCCAATATATATTGCAGACAATGACTTTCACTTGCAAAGCATTTTTCTTCATTATTTATTACTGTAATTTTTTCTCGTAATTATGAGCTGCACTGAGACAAATAACCTCAGATCAAAGGTTAATATCTTTGTTCCAATTCAATTCCTAATGCTACTATTGGATGGGTGAGAGATTTAAACAATGCACTCTCTCTTAAGCATCCCTTATCCAAAGGGGAATCAAGGACAGGCTGTGGTGTCTTCCATATGCATGAAGATAAGCCCATTTTCTTTAAAAAGATCACATCTTTAGTGTCAGCTCAGCTATGATTTAGCTTCTCTTTTTACCTTGAGATTGTCATTCAGCCTGTAAATTCTCCTGAGCAAAGCATGCAGCTGGCATGCCATTTGGCAGGCTTGAGGCTCCAACTAACGTTTCGAGAAAAATATCTTCATATATAATTAAAACTGTCTTAGTGAAGAGGATGGCCATGAGGACACAGCAAAGGGAAATTCACAACTGGCTGATTGCTTTCAAGGCCAGTCATAAAATGTGTGTGCGTGTGCATGGCTGTGGGTGTCTCTATGTACAGGTCTGCAGACAGAGCTGCACTCCTCCCCAGCCAAACACAAGCAGCATGGACGATGCTGTAGTATTGCTTGTACTGGGGGTAACTACCTAATACACCACATTTCAAAGAGTTCCTTTCCTCCATCCCCTCTTCTTCAGTTGTTGCTAAGTTTTTAAGTCAAATTCTTCTGAGGCTGAAATTTTCCAAAGGCCATCACTAAGTTTTTAAGATTTTGTAATTCAGCATCTTTTGGAGTAAAATGAGTTATGCCTTTCCTTCCTGTATTAATTTGTGTTCTAAGATAATTTGGAAAAAAAAATATTTAGAAATGTGCAACTTGGCTTTTTCTATAGTAAACACAGAAGAAACAGGAATTTATATCTAAGGACATTTAATTCAATAGTTTACATGTATGATCATTTAAATTACCTATTTTAATTCACATGTATTAATTGTGAGAAGCTCTTCAGTCCAAGACTAGTCGATTCTATTTCAGCTAGCCTCTCACTTTTAAAAACAAAATGGTAAAGAAGGAATTCAGGTACTAAAGCAAATCATAATGCACCATGTGGATTAAGAAAACATAATTGAGATTTATGACATTCTGAAATCAAAGGTTCTCTGTTTCCAAATGTATCGGTTCATTGCTTGGTTAAAGGTACTGCCTAAGGGCTGTTTAAACACGATTAGCAACTTGGAAAAAAAAGAAAGAAAAAAAAAAAAGACATTTCTTAACCTTTACAAATAGCTTGATGGCTCACCACTGTTTTCAGTGACCTGTGAAGGACAGCAGTCCTCCTTACAGACAATCAATTAGAAATCTCTAAATATAGCTGAAAATATCAAAACCCTCTCAGAAAAGCTAACCAGAACTTGCAATCTGTTTTTCATTTCTTGATGCAGAATGGTTTCCACAAGGGATAAGTTGTTATCTGACTCTTACAATGACTGTTCATCAAATTAAAATTACAAACACTGAGGTGGACTAGGATAATGAGCTTGACTAGACTTTGGAAGAATATGTCAATTAAGGTTTCGCAAAAAAAGCTGCTGAAACAAAACTTCCTTCATCTTGACATCAGTAACAGGCAGCAGAAAGGTTTTTACTTAACAAACTAATTATCTGGTAGGGTCATCTGCCTTTTTTTCAGAAACTCAAATCTGGCAAATATCATAAAAAGAAGTCAGTTAAAATGTCCCATATGATCAGTTTCCCAAATACCTAAGCTACAATCAATTTAATAAATTCCAGAATTTTAAATCAACCAGACAGAACACAATGCAGGGCTGGAGTGAAATAAACAGGTAGGGAGCTGACCCAGGACTTGACAGCTCTATCTTTAATTTCTCATTCTGCTGCTGCTTGCTTACCCTATGACAAGTCATGCAGGTTAAGATTTGACAAAAGTACACAGATACCCAAGTCATCTATTTATTCTCTGTGGAAGTTGGATGCCTGAATATTTTGTGGGTCTGATCCTTTGTGCATTCTGCCTGAGTGCCCACATAAATAAAACGGGGCTGGTAATAGCATATGTAAACCTGAGGAGGATGAGCCCATGTTACAGTGCTGACACTTTGTACGGACAAATCTGCCACCCTGAGCTGAGCCTGCATAAGTCCTGGCTGTAAGGGAGAAACGATAGATGATGGGACAGTGATGAGAGAGTATCTTGACATCTAGTATTTCTAGAGCTCTCCTTGCACTAGCTATGGAGGGGTCTACACTAGCACAAATCAGATCCCAAGCCCCTAACAGATAGACTCTTAGAGATTCCAGCATCAAACTGCCAACACTCAAGACACATTACTCACTAAGGGGCCCTTCAGATGAACTAAATTCAACTTATATCAGAACTCTGATAGGAATACAATCAAATGAAATTACTCTCGTGTTAAAGGATGCTATGCCTAAATTACAACACTGGTGTTTATCAAATTTACCTGAGTTCATCCTGAACCAAAATCTCACCCAGATTAAAAAACAGAGCCAGGGGGCAAATGGAGGCATTCAACCAGACCCATGCAACAGGTTGGATGCAAAGTGCCTTATCTGTGATAAGGTGACGTATTGTGGCAGTGTTATTAATGACTAACCACACACTAGAGAGGTTCAAAGACAAACCCACTTTTTTGCATTAACCCATATTCCTCAAATAAAGCCACAAATAAAGCTGATGCAGATATAATCAGTATTCTGGTCTCTCTCTGAAAAATAGACCCAACTAACTGTATTATATGTACTCAAGAAATTATTTTGCTTCCTTATCCATTTTGCATGAGCTTGTCTTAAAAGGTACAACTGTCCTAGGAGAAGTGATCCAAGAGCATGAGCTCACTTCACGTAAGCAAATGTCAGATCTTCATTCATTACTGACCAAATCTGCATAGGTGAGGAGGAGGATACAGGTCCTGTGTTACTATACCCGAGGCATGTCTTCTTTACTTCCAAAAAGTTTTTTGTGACTTGATTTTTTTTTCTTTATTCTTTTTTGTTTTGTGAATTATAGAAAATAATTCATCTGATTAGCTCTTATTTAGACTTGTATGTCAAAATGAAAGCAATTTAAAAGCAATTAATTGTTACAGTTGCTAGAGAGAACTGGCTCAACACACAGATCAATGTCCTGGTACCGTGTAATGTTTCCCACTACTTCAAATCAGGGGAAGGTGGATGAGGGAGTTTAAGTGTTCTTCAGGAAGCTGAATGCTCCAAACAGACACTCGCACTGGATGGCACAGGCATACCCAAAATACAGGACACTGATATAACTGAACACAGATTAAAAGATAAATAGTATCCTTTGTAAGAATTATTAGACTATGGTGAAGGCATAACATTTAATTGCATCCAAGGGACCTTCAAATTTAAATTTATTTCAAGCCTATAATGCTATAGCCTATTGAATATAGCACAGTTGTTTTGTACAGACTGCTGTACAACGCTCAGGTTCTCTTCAGCCTCAATACCAAATGGTAGCGTGGTGCTGTGAGGGAGCAGTAAAACCTGAACTTGAGCACCACATCCACTCTTCTGACCAACAACAATCCAGTGCTTATATAGAACAAATTTCTAGGTAAAAACCCAACATACTTCTGTGCCAAGTACTTACAAACAAAAAAAAACCCCACATATAATCAATTTACTTGATATTTTGATGTATAGTAATAGGAAGTGCTAAAATGCCTATTATTTTAATTGACTTTGCTCCTCGTATGATTTATTTCTGGATGAAGCATATGCTAGTTCAGGGCACAACAGGTCATAGGTGGTCAAGAGAGTGGCTTCCTCACTAGGTTATTGATAGATAAGGATTTGTCTTTTCAGTTCAAAGTAAGAGTGCACTGCTGTATCTGGTGCACCCCTCAGTACTACCTCAGTATTAGTATATTACTTAGTATTAGTACACCCTTCAGTATTAGTTTTGTTACGGTAAATGTCACACTCAGAAACTGTATTTCCCTCTTCTTGTTGCTAGCCAGCAAGATTTGATGGCAGCAATTAAAAAGTACTGAGGATTAAATTGTTCATCTTCTTTTATTTATGTCCGTCCCTGTCTAAAAACTACTTACAAACTTATAAGAGCAACTTACAAGGAGAAATAAAAAGCCGTTAGACATACAGAAAAAAAAAAATGCTAGGCCATTCAGAGGGATTGATGAGATTCAAGTAAGGGAAGCTGCAAATTCCTTTTTCTTTTATTGCATGGTAATTACAAAGTGGACTTCGCTCTTCTCACTCTCTGAACTTGAAGCTAATCTCTCTGATCTCTCCATATGACAGATGGTTTCTCTTGGTAAGCATTTAAAGCCAAGGGCAGAGCAGCGCAACAGGATGTGAAGCACCCGGACGGCGAAAAAAGCCTTCGACTTACCTATGAGCTCCCCAGTCATGAAGAGGAGGTAGAGGAGGGCAGCGAGCGTCAGGCGCTTCTTCACCGTCCTCTGCTTGGAGCGCTCCCGTCGGCCGCTGCAGCTGCTGCAGGGGTCGGTCCGGCCGGCCCGGGCGCTGCGCAGGGCCATGTCCCGGTCCAGCAGGGACTCGTCGTCGGAAGGCAGGCCCAAAGCCACCCCGTTCACCGGCGTCTCCGGGCCCGCCTCCGAGGCGTCGTCCGACACCACTACCCGCAGCTTGTTAAACCTGGGGAAGTCCTCGTCCCCCACCTCGTCCGAGAAGTCAAAGGCACTCGAGTCGTTCAGGAACAAGGGGTCCTCGCTCCTCCGCAGCAGGGACTTTATGCTTGTCCAGAGGCCGGGCCCAGCCATAGCGGCGGCGGCCCGGGGTCTCGCCGGGTGCGGCCGATCCGCCGCGGCTAGCTCCTCTGGGGCAGCTCACCCCCTGGCAGGCGGTCTTGTCCGCTCCCCGTCCCGTCAGGGCATGTCCCCTACATCGCTCCGCCGGGCCCTGCGCAGGCTGGCCGGAACGCAGCGCGGTGCTCTGCCGCGGAGCGCTCCGGCACTACCGATCCGATCCCCACCACCACTACCGATCCCCACCACCACCTCCTCCTGACAGTCGCGGCCCCCCTCCCCACCTCCGCGCCCGACCCCGAGCTGTGATGCGCCGCGGGCGCTGTCAGCGCCGGAGACCCGGGCCGCCCCGCGGAGCCCGTCTCCCTGCCGCGCTCAGCCCCGGTCACGGCGCGCCGGGCAGGCGGCGCCGGGTGCAGGGCCGCCTCCCTGCCGGCGCAGGGGGAGCGCCGCTGCCGCCGCCACACGCGTCACATCCATCAGCGCCACAGGCGGAGACCGCGCCTCAGCCGAAATCCCTGCGCGCTCCCGCGCCCGCCGCTGGCCTCGGGCCAGCTCCGCGGAGGGCGGCGGCAGCGGGCACGGAGGGGCCGGGCCGGCAGCCGGCGTCCCCTGCCCGCCCGCGGACCTCTGCGGCCCCCGCCGGAACCGCGCCTGCGCCGCCCGCACGGGAGGACCGCAGGATCGAGCCCCGCTCCCTCTGCCTCGCCGCGCCCTGCTCTGCCCGCGAAGGCGGTGGGGCCGTGCTTCGCTGAGCGGCGCCGGGCGCGCGCGGAGTCAGGAGGGTGTCGCCGGGCGCGGCGGTGGTGAGCAGCGCCCGTCCTTGCGGCACCCGCGCTGTTCCCGCCCCCTGCGTTTGTGTTCGGTGGGTAAATGCCACACGAGGCAGAGACTTTTAACAGGAAAGGCCGTAAAATCCGAACGTGATCTGTTGATAGGCAGCTGCTTTCACTGGAAGACTGAACGGCAAAGTTCCGTGCTCTGGCTTCACATTTTAGAAATAAGTTTGTATTGTGTAGTTTTTCTCATCTTCTCCCTATCAAAGGCGCAGTTCTTTACACCATTTCCAATAACAAAGTCCCGTGTGCCTTTCTGAACATTCCTTCAAGGATGTAGGGAGAAACAAACCTGAGGCCCTGCTGCCTTATAATTCGTTTCATAACTATGCTCTAAATTAATAGTAGTTAGATTTTTGCCTTTATTAATTCTTTTCAGAGGCTATTCCCCCTCCTCACTGGCCTAAAACATAGAAGATTTCTTCTAATTTCCACTGTATGTGTATTCAGTTTGTACCCATGGACGAATTTTGATACTGTGTCAGGCAGTTCACAAAGTCATAAACATTTCTGGAAATAACATGACTGGCTGAGGAAAAGTACATATCCTGGTTTTTTGACCTGGTTGAAGAATTCACCAAGTAAAGCCCTGAGCATTGTATAGAACTGCAAGGTTTTGGAGAAAGGCACTCCCTTTCTGGCCAAGGGCTGATAGCAGATTCTGGCACACGTAGGGGCAGCACTGCAGGACGGGGAGGGAGTCCCTTCTTGGAAAAGGCCCTGCAGGAGGGGAGCCATGTGCAGTAAACTGGCCTTGGCCGGAGATTGCTTATTGTTATTCTCCATAATCATGTCCAAAACTAAACAGCATTACTCTTTCTCTGAGCTCCCTTGCCACTTTACAATGCGGCTGTTTTCCTGAGCATGTAGTCACAAGTTATTCTTCCTCAGATGGCTAAAGAGGTGCAATCCTCAGACCTTTCACCCACCTTGTAATCCCTGCAGCAGGGTTACCAACACAACTGGTTTGGGGCCAAATGACAAAGTGAGTCCCTGAAATGGGCCACAATTAAAACATACACATTAGAGAGGGTTTGGATATATTTGTATATGTAACTGAGACTGCTTCTGCGCTTGCAACTTGCACAAACATCCATATGACAACTGAGGGAGCAGCAAACAGTGCAAGAGTCAGCACTCTGAGTAGTCAAGGCTGGGAGCTTGTTAAGCCAGCCTTGCTGCCCAGGGAAGTACTCCCAGCTGTGTTCCAGTTCAGCCATTCTTAATGGTTTTGTTTTCCTCTCCAGGTGATTTAACTCACTCTGTTTCATCAATTTGGCCACATGAGTTTCACCAGCACAAGGGGGAGAGGGGGCACAGGTATGAAGAACTGGCCAGGCTGGAGGCACCAAAGCAACTGCTTGTACCACTCTGTCTTAAAATGTTGGGCTTTGCCCTGGGGGACTGTGGAGTGGGCTCATGCTCTGTTCTGCTGCCTCTTACACAGGAACAGAAACTTCTAGTACTGGGGAAGGGTAGTAAACTGGGGGGACTTAACACCCTAAACCAGTGCCCCAGGCTTTGCCAGCTTGCTTTTTACTGAATAACTAAGACCAAATTTTTCTGAAGTGTTATCAAGAACCATGTCATATGTTGTCAAGAGGAACCTCTGTTGAACAGAGCCTTCTCTAACAGCCTCTTACACTCCACAGCCAAGGCTGTACTCTCTTTGTAGTCTTGCTTACTTAATAAGGACAGGGAGTCTTTAAGAAGTTACCTATTAATGTGAAATGTTTGCTTTTCATACTGTCATCCCCGAAGTCATACAGCACTTTCAAAAATTATGTTTTAAAACATACTATTTGCTAGACAATTCAAGCTGACTTACTCCATTTTTACTCAGGCTGGGGGGAGGGAGCAGGCAGTATTACTATATATGTAACCATTAAAATCAAACAACAATCAAATCCAGAATGCGTAAGTGATGATGCTGCATGAAGCTACTGAATGCAGCTGCCACAATATAAAATGAAAAGGATTGCTGTTACGGTGTCACATACATAGGTATTTGCCTTGCCAGTAGTTGGAAATTTCACAGCTTTCCAGTGTATGAGCCTGCAATCTTGCTGGGAGCAAAAGACCTAGGTGAGAAAGCTTCAAAGTTGTCTATGAGCTTTGAACAAGCATCTGGAGAGAGACAGTAAGTGTCGAATTAGGAATAGCAAATAAGTGCCGGAATGCAGGAAGGAAGGAAGCGTACAAGGATATTGAACACAGATTCAGAGAGACTGCTGCTGCCCATGGACAGGTACAAAAGGCATCAGCTAAGGAGTCTGGGTTTGTCACGGTCTCCTTTGGGTAACTCTTTTGCTGCATAGTGACTCTAATTCCAATTCAGCTAATTATATAGAGATGTCCTCAGTATGATTTTCCTTCCAATTAATTAAAGCTGTTCCATTGTATGGCTCCATGGATTATAGAGGTTGTTGCTGCCTGGTATCTTATTTTTAGATAAAAATGGCAATGTTAGTACTGATTTTGCACAGTTCGTTGAAATTAAATATTTAGACTGGCAAGTAGTTGGGCTTTTTGTTAGTTTAACCAAATGTTTACATTCCTTTTTATAGGGTTCACTTAACTTCCTTTTCAAACCTCTTTTTCTGTTAGAATAAAATCTTGCCTAATCCCTCACGTGGTAATGAACCTAGTAATGCACTTGTGTTTTGCCAACGGATGAGGTCAGCACAAGGGGGACAGGCATCAAGTTAACGGTGAGCTTATCTTTACTTACATTTAAAGCATTAAAATAGTAAGTGAAATAGTATGGCAAGAATAAAGCAAAACAAGGTAATGCACCTAATTATTACTACATAAGGCTAGCTATAGTGATTAAGAAAGATTTTATCACCAATTGCCCTTAATACTTTTACCATCATCCAGATCCACAGTCACTGGGGAGCCCCACTTGCGACGAAGAATTTAGAGTACTTCAGCTTAGGAAATAGTCCACGTGAAACAGAACACTTTGTTGAGGAAAAGGAACAAGAGAAATTTTCTATCAGTCTCTTTTTTTGGAGTGTATGGGTTGATAAATAGTTAAATTTTAACTTGCCTAGAAAAGCAGATACCAATTTTATATTCCAATCCTTTAAGATTATTTCTGCAAGATGTGGGAGGACCTGAAAAGGCAAAGCAGGAGCATAAACCTGAAACTCCCACATCTCCAGTGGGACTATTTCAGAGTGATTATCTCACTTGTTCTTACTAGAAATTCCATCTGGAAGCTGAGAAGTCTTTCCCAGTGAAACTTTGAAGTTTCCTTTTGGCCCACAGAAATAAACTTTAAGTAATAAACTGCTAGCCAGTTGTAACTGAGAATTTGATTTGCATCTGTTTAAGTTAATTTACAAATTCCTGTTGTTGCAGTCTGGCTTCAGACCAGGCAGTTGATGGTTCCTTTTTAAAGCAAAAGCAGAAAAGGAAAGAAAAACAAGCTTTTAATCAGATGACAGAATAGTGACATAACTGTGATCAAGTTAATGAAAATATACATATTTAAAAAAAAAAGCTGCAATCTTTAATTAAAAATGTCAATTTTAAGGATAACAAATCATCACCAAAGTTCATTTTTTGCTATGCTTTGTTTCTGAAAAGCATTAGAGGGACTGCCTGAATGTAATTTAACGTTGAGGGTTTGGGGTTATATGGAAATATTGCATTCACGCACTTTCTGAATGGCTCCTTCCTTGGTTTATTTCTGTAGTTGCACCTGCCTTTCCTGAAAAGGATAAAAGAGGAAAAAAATTAAATCCTACTATACAATATAGAAGTGGCTTTTCATCAAAAAGTAAAGCAATATACATGCTTCTAAGGTATTATTAGTTACAGACTGTTGGGGGAAGATGCAGAGACAGACGCCTACAACACCCAGAGCCTATCTCTCAGGGGTTTATTTCAGGAGAAAAAAGCTAGGATCAGTCAACAACCTGCATGATTTCTGGAGAATAAAAATACTGACTTATTAACCACAGGAGAAAGTACATCCCTAAAGAAGACCCCCTGAAGCGATTGTAGCTGCTTTTTTCAAGTGCCTCTTTGCCTCTTTCACCCCTTTCCGAAGAAGCTGGAGCTTCTTACGTCAGTTCCTACGTCATTTCCTCATCGGAGCGACGGCCCTTCTAGCCAGGTCGGCTCTGAAGAGGCTCTATGGTGAGACGCTGGGGTGCGGAGCCGTCCGTTCCCGGCCGCCCCGCTCGGTGAGGGCAGCGGGACCCAGTAGGGCCCGGCCTTCTTCCGCCCCAGGTTCGGCCCCGGCCCGGGCGGCCTCCTGCGCTGCCGTACCCTGGCAGAGGGGCGGTCGCGGAGGGCGGCAGCGATGAGTGTCGCGGAGCGGCCTGAAGAAGAGAAGGAAAAGGAGGCAGTTGCGACCAGCCCCGGGCATTCACTGGGTACGTGAGGGGCGGCCGGGCTGGGAGGGGCCGGAGGTGAGCGCAGGGAGGTCCGGCGCTGGGCCTGCAGGCAACCGGCCCCAGTGAGCTGAGCGCCCCATGGGAGTGGGGCACGGCGCGAAGGCTGGGCCTGCTCCCTCCGCCTGTCCCCGGGAAGGGCCGGCAGAAGTTTTAGGGCAGAGTCCGCTTGGAAACGAAATATGTGCCGCTGGCGTCGGTTTCTCCCGTGCCTATAGATTGAAGGGGTTTTTGTGTCTTCCAAGAGCTCTGCATGCGATAAAGAACCATAGCTTGCGCATGCGGAATGTGCACTAGTTGCGAGCTGGCTCTGGCGAACTTTTGGACTTCGAAGTGTGGTGCTTTAACGAGGTCTTTGTGTGTTTTGAGTGACAGGCTAAGAAGACCTTTATTTGCTAGGCCTGGGTGTATTCTCTTGCCTTTGAAAGTAAAAAGGGGGGGGGGGGGGGGGGGCGGCACTGATTGTTAGGAATTTTTGGGCGAACCCCAGAACAACCGTGGCTTCCCCCCCCCCCCCCCCCCCCCCCCCGTGCGC
>JANHGN010024347.1:0-35038 GCA_024605025.1 Megaceryle maxima
AACCTCCCCTGCAATGGGGCCAGGGCTGGGGCAGCCACCACCTCTCTGGGCAGCCTGGGCCAGGCTCTCCCCACCCTGAAGATAAAAAATTTGATTCTTATATCTAGTTTGCAATGTATAGATAATTTTAGTCTATAATATATAAATCCAGTCTATAATATATAAATAATTCCCTTTGCTACCTTGAGGGCACTACCTCCTCCTCTCTGGGTATTTGGTGATGTCTTCAGGCTCATACCAGAAAGATGCTGAGCTTGAGATGTCCCCTTTTCCTCTTCTAAATGCTTTTTGGTTGGCAGCCTCCTCAGGGTAAATCTCGAGAGCTTGCACATGCATCAGCCAGCTGAGGTAAGCCTTGCCTGGCCCTCGGGGTTTGCTTTTTCCAGCCACCTCCGGATACAATATATATTACCCCATCTACACAGGGATTAACCCCTGAGCAGCCCATGTCAAAAGCCAAACTTGTTGTCTCAGGGAGGACAGAGCTGAGCGCTACCGTGCTGCTAAGATCTGCACCAAACCTTGGGGTCTGCCTAAAATAAATGTCAAATGTCTATAACACAAACATTTAGAAAGAGCCCAGACTGGTGTTTGCGGATATTCTAACCTGTTGAAGTGAGAGCCCAGTCCCTTGAGAAGGCAACTTCCAAACAGCACTAGGAAGAGCAGTACGTGAACCTCGGGAAGAGAAGGGCCGTGTCTGCGCCTGCCCAGTCTGACGGAGGAGGGAGGGATAGCAGCAGGGGAGATGGTTTCTGGTTGCTTCTCTTCTGACAGCCCCTAAGGTCCTAGGAAAAATAAAAAAAATAATAATAATCCCTCCATGAGACATGTTTGCATCACTCCATAAATAATGAATAACAACAGCCAGACTGAGCCGAGGCTTCCCTCAGAGGCGAGGAAGCCATAGGGGAGGAGAGCTGGGGCAGGGCGCCCTATGTTGTGTCAGTGGCATTTCCCCCAGACTCGGTGTCCTTGTTGCCATTCAGCCTATGCAGGTGGCCAGCCCTGCCCAAGCCTGTGGTAGGAGCCCTGTTTCTACTAAAGCCATGAGCAGAGAAGCCCCCGTCATTAACCGAGGGATTTTATGTTGGTGCTTTGGCTGTTTATTCTTTTTAGTGCCGTTCTGCTCGGTCGCTGCAGGGACTGCTGAGAGACACAGGGGAACAGGCAGCACTTGGTCAAGGGCAGAAATCTTTGGAAGCAGACAAGAATGAAAGGAATCCCTGAAAATTACAAACTGTATCCAAAGCAGCTATTTTCTCTGCCTGCAACATTCCGTATGCTTCATGATGAGTTACCCTGAAGTGCAATTAAAATGCTTTAATGTTTGAAATCCTCAGTCCCATGGTCTTAATGTCATTCCTAGCTGTGAAAGAGGAGGGGAGGAGGGAGGGTTTTATCCCCAGCAGGCTGCAGGGGGATTTACACTGGCAGTTTTCACCCACCTCACTGAGAGGAAGGCAGAGGTGCCGGTGATGCCAGTGTCTCCTCTGCTTCCAAATGGGGAGTGCGGCTGCCCTGTGCCTGCTGTTGGCAAACCTGGAATGATTCTCTATCAACTCCTGTCGGAGGAGGTATAAAGCTCAGACTGCAGTTCTGCCTCTGAAAGTATTATTTTTTCCTTCTTCCATAAGCAGGGAAGCCCTGACCTTTGAATGCAGAGTGAGGATGGGGCCAAGGTGTGGGGCTTGGTTTGGCTCGATGGGTGACAACCGGAGATTGACCAGAGAATGCTTGTAACTGTCTGCTGAAGAATACTGGAAAGCTGCAGTTCCTAAGGTCACTGTGACCATCAGGGAAGCAAGGAAAGACAGTTTGTTCTCCCCCTGGCTCATCCTTGGCCCTCTCACACTCCTCCTGCCAGGCAGAGCGTGTGCGTGTCTGGCTGCGCGTTGCAGAGAGAGGAGCGCTCGGTAAGCCAAGGAGGACTCTGCATGGCTAAGCACACACTTGGATGAGGAATATCAGATTTTTCTTGAAGAGCATGAGCTTCATTTGAGACTCAGTGGGCAGGCTGAGCCAATGTGCATGTGCTGGCTGCCCGGGTGAGTGATGGGAGCTCCTGATACCTGGAGCGTAGCCTGTTAAGTGAGAGAGGCTACAAGTCATCATCTGGGTACTTAGGAGCAATGTCCTTTATGATCCTCTTGATTCATGGGCGAGGAGCAGCGCATAACTCAGGGACACTTAAAAAGCCCTCTGGTGCCATCCTTCAAAGTTTCACTGCAGCAACTTCGAGATTGAGTCCAGGCAACTCTCTAACTCCAGGCAACTCTCTGAGGCCAGGCCTGGCTGAACAGGGACTTGTCTCAGCTTTGGTAGCTCAGCTGTAGCCCCCATCCCCACAGCTGCTCGTAGTCAGCTAAGCCATACTGGTCCCAGCAGCTACGGTCTGTTAGCAGACTGTGTGAGCACTCAATGCAAGAGCACAGGTCAGGCAAGGTGTGTCTGCTGGTGATTTAAATAACCTGGAAAACCTGGCATAAAAAAAAATGGGCAAGAAATGGTCTCGTGCTTCACCAGCAGCTGAGCTGCAGGGACAGTGAGCTGAAGCACAAGGAGGCTTAAAAAATGGTGGGGACGTTAACGCCTTGAGATACCATTAACTCTGCATGCAGGGTTTTTTGTGGGCATCTTCTCAAGTGAGGAAGCTTTGGAATTTCAATCCTTTCTCCCTTCTTTATGCCATAGTAAAAGTTGCTCCTGCTTAGTGGTGTGTTTATTAGGAAAAATTGAGCCAGATGAACTGCATTTGTGGGGTGGCAGATTGTGGTGCTGCAATGATCACCTCACTGCACTGCTAAAGCAGTCTTTACCCAAAGTACCTGCTGAGACGTTGAGCCTTTTCTGTAAGGAGCTATCTATTAAGCGGCGAGAGCCTCGAGACAGAAGCAAGCAGTGCCTAGATTTTCTGGGAGGAAAAATACAAATCTTTGTAGGTTAAAATTAGCTTTCAGATTGCAGGGGTGAAGCTACCTGAGGTTAGAGCCTCGCTGCTTTTTAATAGGCAAAGGAGATCTTTCTTGAGGAGCAGACACCTGCCAGCAGCACCTTCTCTGGTGTGAGGGGTCCCTCTCCACAGCAGGGACAAAGCAGGGAGTCAGGGGGCAGTGGGTGGCCCCCGTGCCATGCCACAGTGGAGTGGGGATGGACGTTTATTGTAAGTGCCCTGTCATGAACTGTCCATTGGAGCGTATTCAACGGAGGGATCTCAGAGGGCTCTCATGCTCTTCCTCGGCAGTGTGCATGGCTCCCCTGAAGTGTTGTTGGAGCAGAACATGGCAGCACTTGTAGTGACACGTTTGAGAGTCCTAAAGTGCTTTGTAATTCTCCTCCATCAGTCTCCTGCACTTGCTTTCCAATCCAGATGTGGGGTTTTCCACCATGTCCATGGCAGAGGATGAGCTACGCTCACCATGGTCTCTGTTCTGCTCTTTGCCTTCGTGTGAGCTGGCCCCTGACCATCTGTGCACCAGCCCTTCAACAGAGCGTGTCCTAGCTCGTTGTCCTCTCCATTTCCCTTCCAAGGGGACGTGTCCTGGCTCCAGACAATGAGGACTGGCCACCACAGCAGGGACAAATGACAAGGATGATCAGAGGTATGAACCAGCTTCCTCAACAGGAGCAAAGAAATAGTTTGGGGGTTTTCAGCCTCCGAGACTGAAAGGTGGTAGGATGGAGGCTTGCTGGAGCCTGAGTGGTGTGGAGGGCAGAGTTACAACCATTTCAGACAGTTCCTCACTCCTTCCATCATACTACAGCCCACCCACGTGAGCTAGCATGTGGCCAGCTCAAAGCCCATACAGGGAGGCAGTTCTTCACACCGCGGAGTCAGGCTGTGAGAACTCCTTGCCATGGGAGGCTGAAGGTGCTGGAAGATTCTGTGGGCTCAATGGATCATGAAGCATGTTCACAGAAGAGAAATCCATTGAGAGTTTACATACAGAGGCTTTGCCTCGAGTTCAAGGGTCCCCTGAGCTGCAAGTGATTGAAGGCTTGGTGTTTGAGGTGGTATCACTCTCTGCTTGACTCATTTTTATGCTCCTTCCCGGGCATCTGGTCTTGGTCACTGGGGGACGCTTGGGTAGCTGGATGTCTGACCTAACACAGGGCGGCTCCTCTTGTGTTCACCGTGTCATTACCACAGTGCAGTCCCCTTCACTGTGAAAAGACCAAGGCCAAACTGCCTCACGACCTTCAGGAGGAACCAGGTTAGTGAACGCGCCATTGCAGCAAAGCTGCTGCCGCCAGCCACAAATCTGCTCCTCTTCCAAGGTCTGTCCCTTTCTGTTTGGAATTGCAGTCTGAATTATTCACAGCACCCACTAAATATCAGATGCTTTATGTGCCTGAGGTGGAATTGCTTCTGGAGAATGGGAGGCCTTCCCTGTTCACTGGCCATTGTGCTTTGCAGGCACCACTCGCCACAGATACCGGACCCCTGAGCAGTCTCTGTTGATTGTTACCACTATTGTACTTGTGATTAGTACATTACTATTATTATTATTATAAAAGCTTTAGTTATAATAATATTTGTATAATAAGTTCTTGTTTAACCTGGTTTTCTGTGATGCTCGGTGACTTTCCAGTGCTGAGGTTGACTTAAAACCATCAGCAGAGTTACAGCACAGTTCAATACCTCAAAACCATCTAGGACACGCTGCTTTCCCGGGCTGGCAGGGAAGGAGTGAATGTCAGGGTGTCCGTGATACTGGGGTGTGTTACCAGGGGCTGCCCAACCTCCTAAGGTGCCTCATTCCTTCTGGGATCTCAATGATCTCTGAAGGACTCGAGATGCAGTAGGTGCCAGGGAGACAGCTAATGAGGCAACCGCTCTGTGGCACCAGCTTCACTGTCATGAACAGTATCTCTGAAAAAGCTGTTTCATTTTCTGTGCTGCCTGTGATGCATGAAGCAGGGGGCTGAAAATCTATTTTAATGCCACTGAGTGGTGCCAGGTGAATATGAGCTGACATAGGAATCCAGACAATTAGAGCAGCTTCCCTTGACCTGGTATTAGCAGAGGGTTTTCTGCAAGCTGTGATAGATGCAGATCCTCAACCATTGATTTTTTTTGGTACCTGTCCACAAATATTATGATAAAGTGTTGGTTTTGTGAGGCTATTTTTTTTTTAAAGAGAGGTGAGTTACTGCAGCGTTGTGAAGTATTGGTGATGTAGTTATCTATGAGCTTTCTAAGCACCATGACACACAGAGCATTAGAATTCATCATGCTTGTTATTGTCCTTTTACAAATGACTTTATGCCAACCAGTCAAAGCCTGGGACTAAAAATGCAGCTACACAGAGGTAGCCACACACCATCCTCTCTGCAAAGGGTCTGATTTCATCGTAAAAGGTACTTTGAGGGACCATGGAACTGAAGTTTTTCATGAGGGAGATGAGGGATGTGGACTAAACACTGAAGTCAGGAGAGGACTGCAAATACAAATGTGACAGGGGGTCAGGAGAACGTATTTGTCACTGAAAGGTAATAAAAGTGTGTCCAGAAACACTTGGGAAAGCAGAGAGATGCATTTTTGTTCGAGAAGATTCCCTGAAGGCTTTGTGACACCCCTTCTAAGCTTGACTGAGCTTTAGTTCTCATGGATTCTTTGCAGATAAGTTCACCTGCACCTGAAGTCTTTTGCTTTCCTCTGACAGCAACACCTTTTCAAAAGGCTCCTTTGGCTGACTTACAAAATATATCATCAATCTGTTGTGCCTGTCCACGTTTCAAGGTTTGGCTTCATTTTCCTCTCTCACCTGGTGATGGGTCCCACCACAGAGGAGTCCTCCCCAGGCCTGCTCCTGCCTCCCCAGGGTGGGTACAGTGAGCCCTTCCACTTGAGAATGTGCAAAACTAGGAGCAAGATGTCAGCATTCTCAAGCAGTTTTCTTCTGTCAGGTTTCACATGACTTGGTGGTGGTTTATTTTTTTTGCCAGCCACCCATTCAACAGAGAGAGGAGTAAGAAATAGCACTGTGGGTGATGAAAGCCCCATTTCTTCTGTTATCTACCGGTGGCCAAGCAACTACGTGTACCAGCTTGCAGCTGAACAGGGAGCAACAGGGTGGAAAAGCCAGTGTGCAGGACCTGCAGAGGTAAGGTCTGACGGAGGGCTAGAGAGGAAGGAGGTCCTATACCATGATCCGTGTCAGAGCCAAAGCACCCGAGTCTCTGGTGCATGCCGTGCCCCAGGGAAACTGTCAGAAAGCAAACGAGGGCATCTACAACATGTACGTGTCTCAGCAGCACTTACTCTAGGCTTTCAGAGAATTGTTTTGGTTGGAAGAGACCTTTTAGATCATCAAGTCCAATTTCGGTACGATTGGCGCAGTTATCGTTAATTATCTTACCCCAGTTGTCCTGCTCTGCCCTGGTTAAATTAACTTTTTCAATCACTCCCACTCAGTCAGATTTCTTTCTTATTAGATGGCCTCCAGTGTTTCACTTAAGACTTTATTATGCGTTCCAGGGCAAAAATCATTTTCTGCCTTCCACACAGCAGTGAGAACCCCTCTCCCTGCTCGTTCCCTGATGTAGCCTTGCTGCTGCTTTCTCACTTCATCAGGCAGTCAGTGGGGAATACTAATCAAGGCCTGGTGGGATGGGGTTTTTTTTTCATTTGGATTGCAAGTGGTGAAATGCACTCTCTTTAAGTCATAAAAAGTATGTCCATAAGCAGCAGAAGCAATGAGGTGTAGCTTCCTAAGCACCTGTCTAGAGATTGAGCTCTGCTGTCTCGTAAGGGCTGTACCGGTGCTGTTTTCCTCTCAGGGAGGTGATTAATGACACTTGTTTTCCCTACTCAGTGACTTTTATCTGTTAATTATATCGAAACTTCAGATTTTTTAAATTTTTCCCACCATGTCAACTGGACAACGGCTTCAAATGTGATTGTGGAAGGGACTGGTTGTGGCAGAAACACAGATGTAGTATCAGAGAGCTTAGTTGTGGACCTGGTTTCTTTAGGAAATAAGCCTAAAAATTAGCAGTAAGAGTGTGTTTTGGGGCTTGCTCAAACAGGGGGGTGGGAGCACACAATAAAATGACTAGTGCACTGCATAACTGTATGAACTCTTGTCTCATCCTGGCTAGAGAAATAAGCCTTCAGCTTTCCATGGAGGTAAAGCTACTAAAGAAGAGTGAAGTGGAACAGATGTTGGTTTCCTCCAGCCCAGCTGTTGTTGCCAACAACAACAACAACAGTGCAGCAATACATTTTGCAGAATCCTTGTGACCGATATAAAACAACATTATCAAAATACCTTTGATGGCTGTGCCCAAGCAGCTCTCTGGCACGTTGCTAGGAAGTGTTTCAATCCCAAGGGCATTGCTGGGAAACTCTGGGGCCAGTTGCACTGCAGATGCTTCTGGGAGAGCTCATGCATTTCCACAGGCATCCCTGTCACAGAGCAGAATTGCAAAGAGTTTGCAAAGCAAAATCCTCTTGGAGCTGAGGAATTCAGTCCCTGGTGATGGACAGTACCCATTGCTGGCCGTGTGAGCTGCCAGGAGTTCAGTGAATGGCATCAGAAGTGGCCCCAGCCACCGTACTTTATTTCTTGGGTGGCTGTAGTTTGTGAGAAGAAACACACATTGGATCCTTATCACCGCAGGAAGCACCACAGTCGTAGGTGAGGCAATATATTTTTTTAATATTCACTGACTTTATCCATATTGAAACCAAAACTTACTGCCTTGCAGGATTAAAAGAAAGGTTGCAGCTTGTCTAGTATCCTGTTCCTGACAGGGGCCAACGAAGGACAATGTGGAAATTGTGGATGGACAAGGAAAGTGTACAGGGATGCAACCCCAGCCTCCAACAAATTTCAGGTCAGACATTTCCTAGGTCAGATGTCGTTGTATTTAACAGTACTCAACAGATTTTTCTTCCAAGCAGCCATCCAGTCCTTTCTGAGACGTGTAAAAATTAGCATCCACACCATCCCACGTTAAGGAGTTCCACAGGTTTGTTAGGTGCTTGGTGAGAACCCTTCCCTCATGTTTGTTTTGAATCTGCCAGTTTTGCTTAATGTCCCCTGCTTATCCTGGGAGGGACAATGACTCAGTGACTCTTGCCCCGTACAAAGGCATCCAATTCTTCTGTTGCTGGTTTTCCTGTTTTCCCACCAATCTCCTTGCACTCAGCCTTGCTGATTTGAGAATTAAAAGGCATCAAGTCATCACAAAATAACTTGCCTTTTGTCATGGATCCCAACGAGGAGAGCAGGATCCTCCAAACCCAAAAGCATGCCCAGCAATGATGCGTCAGCAGCATCCCTCCTAGATCTTCTCAGCAAAAGGAGCTCTGGCAAAGGGGAGCTGCTGAGCATTTGGAGAAGACAACCCTCCTTACAGCACTGCTGTGGCACTTTGCAGAGGTGGTTCTAAATGCATCGCTCCCTGCCTCGTGTGATGCTGGTGTGATTTCCAGGGATATAAGGGAAAGCCATTTGTGCTGGGACTCTTCAACCAACATTAAGTCGCTATTATAGAGCTGGAATGCTTGGCCAGCGTTCTTGGTGCAGATGACAAGTTAGGAGCAGCTGTGTTGCAGTGAGAGATCTAATCAGACTGTCTGGTGAAGGAGATGCTTGAGGGGCAGTCGCCTGCAGCACGCCGGGCAGCCTCGGGCTCGCACAGGAGGCTGCTCGCTGCTTCGCCCGCGTCGGGATGGAGCAGTCGCTGCCTCGCAGGGGTGGCATCGCCAGACCCGCTGCAAGGGCAGCGGGCTCACAGTGGTGTGGCTTTGATTCAGTGAATTCCTGATTGTGCTGGAGAGCAGATTTGTTTTTACGCACCAGCTTTGAAGCTGTGATGCTGTTTTCAATTGCTTGTCTGCTGCACAGAAGCAAAAATAGGAAGAGACCAGCAAGTGGGTGTAACAGCTGGGTACCTGGACTTTGGAAGTACTGGGAAAAGCTGCCTGCTGCTTCATTCTCAGCCTGTTGCTGCACAGATTGAATCTCAAGTTAGGATTTAAACAGTGAAATCCCTAGCTGGTGTCAAGTCTGACAGTCTGCTGTATACTGTCTTGCTCTGCTACAGCTGAACTCCTCTCTCCTCACTACCAGTTTCAGAGGCAGAAGAACAGCCCTGGGGATGCCTCTGCTCTGCATCTCGGGGTGCAGCGGCCTGACAGCGGGAACAGCACAGACCCTCGGCGTTGATCGGGGTGCGGGCAGTGGAGAGGTGCTGGTGGGTGGTGGAGCAGAGCCCGTGTTTGGAAGCTCCCCGTGTGACTGCAGCGCAGGCTGGCAGGAGCTGAAGAAGAGTTGGAAACTATTTTTGTTTCATCTCCTCGGAACGAGAGGTATTTTTAACAGCCTCTCAGCAGTCAGAGCTCCCATCCAGAACCATAGCAGGGCTGGAGGATGGACAGCAATTTTCTCTGCTAGCATCTTTGGGTCTCACTCTGGAGAAGTCTGGGTTTCAGTCCCCATCTTCAGTTCCACTTGTGTGGGCTGGGGATTTCGGGGAGGCAGATTTTGTGAACGGATGCCAGTTGTGTATTTCTCAGAGGACAGCCACCTGAGGTTGAATATTGATTGTGGCTCCTGTCTCCAGGGTGTGGCTGTGTCACCTGGGTGTGAAAAGCACACGCTACCCCTCTGTAAAACATATGGTCCCTCAGTCAGACAGATTGCTATTTTTTTTCCCATTTGGTTTGGTCAAACTACTGCGTAAATGAAGCTTCATCTTGTTGGTCATACAAATAAAAAGAAGAGACTGGAAATTCCTTGGGGCAGAGGCTGTCTTTATTGGTGTCTGTTACAGCTCACACACATCCCTGAGAAGCAGTGCCTCATAATTAATTGCTAAATAATTAATAGTAATATGGTGCAGATACTACTCAGGAAGTAATTAACCTCCTTATGCTTACAGGGAAGTCCTATGGAATGGAAGAGTAATTAAAGGCTCTTTAAATGACACAGAAATACTCCCACTGACTTTAGATTTAGGAATTGAGTCCGGTAGGATTTCCTTAGATGTAAAATAAAAATAACTTTGTTCCTGTAGGTAAAATTTCCCAGTCTGATATTTTTGGTTATTCTATACAAGTGTGCAGCCTGGATGAATAATTTTACTTCAGTTTAATTCTTTCTGAAGCAGCGAGTGATGAGGTGCGCTGGAATTGCCCTTGGAAAGCAATAAGTGGCTAATTCTTGTTGGAACAGGGGGTTCTCGCAGTGTCATCCAGGCAGTGTCATCCAGTGGGCACAAGTGAGGCCCGCATGGCAAAATTAGTTTGCAAGAAGTATCCTTAGCTAACATGATCCACCCACAAAGGCACAGAGAGAGAGTTGTTCATGCCTGAATGAGACTTCTGCAGTCATTTCAATGTTCCTTCAGATGAATTCACACAGTCAAGCAGAGGAGATAGAAATTTTCTGGGACTTTGGAGCTGTCATTGCTGAGAGAACTGGAAACATCAGCTAAGAATATCAGGTCACACAACCACTCGATATTGCTTAATCAAGGTAAGTCTTGCAATTCTTGGTTCGTAACTTCGTCTGTCTCTTCTTGCAAATCAAAACGAAAAGAAAGATAGAACCTCCCCAGACTCTTGCAAGGTATTTTTAAATCAAGGTGAGTTACAGCTCTGAATTTCATCATTCCCAGCAGTGTTCACAGTGTGCCCCTTTGCAGGATCTGCGGCTCAAGAGCTTCTTGATGCACTGATAACGAACACCGTCTGGTTTTCAGGATTCACCAATGTCCTTTCTAGGTCCTTCAGTTTTTCTTCATCTTACTGTACTGGCTGCTCCTTCTCTCCCAATACCAGGTAAAGGTGATTGCATTATGCTGCTTTTATCAAATGCATGACAGAGGGTATGAGATAATGTCAGTCATTTTCATTCTGTCTTTGGGGCTTTGAGGAAGTTCTGGCACTCAAGAAACTTCCTATTTTGTCACCTCAGAGGTCAATACTCTCTGGGAGTGCAATGGAAAATGAAATGGCCATGTATTCTCCTGAAGTTCCTTTTAATGGGAACTTCTGCATGGCAAGACTCTACCATTTCAGATGCTCCAGCTTCCCTGCATTGCTGGCCTGCTCTCGGCCCCAGATAAACCGTACCAGCCATCCTGAGAAGAGGGGTGGCCCAGGGCTATGCTGTCTACATGTTGCAAGTCTGGGGAAACCCCCTTGCTTCCTGAAGAGACACAAGGGAGAGGATGGGACTCTGAAACAGACCACCAAGGGCTGCTGGTCCTACTGAACGCTAGCTGGACATCTGCTCTCCTGCATTCTACACACTTAGGAAGAATCCTAATCCTGAGCCAACTTTCACCAAGGTAGGAAGATAGGAAGGAACTTCCCAGCTAGGTCTTGTTAGCTGAGCTGGGACCTGCACGCAGCAGCAGAGAGCCTTTGGAGAATTAACAAATGTCAGAGGACCACTAACATTTGGTGTCACCACATCCCTGCTGCCAGGGTCATCTGGTCCCAGACTCCCAGGGTCATTCCTGCTGAGTTTGGTGAGCACAAAGTGATGCTTGTGTTCAGGCACTTGCAGGATCTAGCACCCAATCTGAACCAGGTGCTCCGTAGAGGGATCTGCACTGTAAAATGTTGGCCTATAACTCTGTGAAAACTCTTAAAATTATCTTTCATCTGCAGGGCACTGATGTTTTAGTCCCTTGTTGCTGAGGCCTCTCTGTTTCAGCATGCTGGGGACCTGTGCTCCCCCAGCCACATGACTGGTGACAGCAGCAGCCACTGTACTCGCTAGGAGAAAAACACAGTTTAAGCCTCCAGTTCCCACCCCTAATATTTATTTTAATGTTTTGTTCTGACTTAAGACATTATTACATAAATGCTCTACCACTGCCCTAAGGGGATGTTTTAAAGTGTTTTGATTCCTTTATGTTGTTTTCTTTGTTATTCTGTATGTCAAACAGAGCAGCTGGGAGCTTAATGCAAACACTGGGAAGATAGAAAGGTCCCAGCATCACCAGAACGCAACCCTCCCTGCAGCAGCAGCTGGCTGAGAAGGTGAGGTTTGCCTGGGGAGTCAAACCAGGAGTATTCTAGATTTTCCATTAAGAAATCTCCAGCAAGATTGTGTTGACTGGGGCCTCATGCATGCAGCAAAAATGTCAGTGGTGAATCACAACAGAAATCCAATGAGAACAGGCATCTAGAATCAGCTCCTGGTCCACTTGAGGCATCATTTTCCAGCAGCCTTCAAGGTGAATCTTTTCCTTCTCTCAATCTCAACAGTAATGCTAAACCAAAACTGGTGTGAAGGATGATGAGAAGAGCTTCTCCCCAGGCAGTGTCCCAGCCCCAGGTTCAACACCAGGGCTACTGCATGGACCTGAACACCCATCCACAGCATCTGTATCGTGGCCACCTTTAGCCATGGGGGGTTTCACTCTCCTTTGCCCTGAGAGCAACAGAGGTTCATAGTATAGTGCTATTTATCATGAGTTTCATTTCCAACAGCACCACAGGAGTGTGGAGCCAAACATTATCCAAACTTTTTTTTTTCTTTCTTCAGCTTTCAGAGTGGAGGTGGGAAGCAGACCCATCCAGCAAAGAAACATCCTTATCCCCCCAAGTTTCTAAATGTAAGAGGGAATAGTCTTGTCAAGGTTTTTATTACAGGGTACATCACAGAATCATGGACTGGTAGAGGTTGGAAGGGCCCTCTGGAGATGATCTGGTGCCACCCCCCTGCTCCATCCAGCAGGGTCACCCAGAGCAGGGTTGGAATGTCACCCAGCAGCGCAGGGTCCAGGCAGGGTTGGAATGTCTCCAGAGAAGGAGACTCCACAACCTCTCTGGGCAGCCTGGGACAGGCTCTGACACCCTCAGAGCAAAGAAGTTTCTCCTTCTGTTCAGATGGAACCTCCTGGGTTTCAGTTTGTGCCCATTTGTTGCCCCTGGTCCTGTCACTGGGCACCACTGACCAGAGTCTGGCCATAGAGAAGGGGAATGTGGAGCAGACAGGAATCTTGGAGGAAGTGAAGGAGGAGCGTGCAAAGATTTTTGGAGGTCCCTGCCCAACACAAGGTTCCAAGCTGCTATTCCATCCCCTTGTAAATCAGCAGTCCTAGGCACGGTGTCTCTTCTGGAAGTGATTATCATCGGGGGTGCCCCAGAGTACAGACACAAGCATTAGGACTGCAGCACTCTGCATTTATCTACAAGTGCCTGGCGTTGCGTGATGCCACAGGAACGAGTTCTACTCGGTACTCGTAAAACACTGAGGACTGGTAGGAGTGTAATTACTGTGTTTCCAGCCCGACTGCTGTTCTGCAGTGAGTGTGGCAGAGCTGACATCTTCGTGGAAGGAGATGAGTAAAATATCTTTTTATTTCACCAATACACTCTTCTGACTCCTACCAGTGTTTGAAATCCTGATGCTCCCAGCAGAAGTGATGGCCTGGAAACTTTTTCTTCTGCCTCATTTTTTCCTTAATCAGGTGCAGACAACAACCCTGCCACCCATTATCATCCCAGCTCTTGTTAAAATAGGCCCTTTTATTTCCTTTTCTATTTTTTTTTTACCTGCATTATAAAAAATAAATAAATAAACGTGTTCCAGCTTAGTGCAGTGGACTTGTCATAAACATTTAAGGTGTACTGTAGTGTCATTTTCTAGGTGCTATAATATTGTTCCATTTATTGTTTCCCAAGGACTAAACTTGGAAATGAATGGCTTTATGAAGAGGCTTGTCCTATATTAAAGCTGATTGATTCCATTCATCCTCCAACAGGCTCCTCAGCAAAACAATTTCCCCTTAATTAAGCAATATGATGTAAATTACATGGTAATTGATTTAATAAAAATATATGATGCAAACTAAGATGAGGAAAAAACATCTTAAGGAACAGCAGAATGATACTCTGAACAGAGCAGGTAATGGGAAGACTACTGGAAATTAGGTTAGAAAACCAATAAAAACTAAGCTTTTATGGATTTTTTGTTTGTTTGTTTCTGTTTCCCTAGCTGTTAAATGGATGAATCCCCTGCTATCTCCCTCATTTTCTACCTGCTGTCCCCTTTTGCTCCCTTCTACCTAATCATTAATCTATTTTTTAAAATAATCATAGAATCAGTTCTGATGTTGAATGATTTCTGGGGCAAATAGAAGTAATTTTCTGACTTATTTTTCTGATCTAGGTGCTCTTTTGAGTTTCAACTGAGAGAGATTTTTGAGTTTCAAGTGAGAGATGTTTTCACTTCTGGTCTAAAACCCTGTGCTGATGCTTCTGTGCACTGTTGCACAAGTGTTATTATTATATATGCTATTAAGTGCATTTATATGTAGTAGGAAAACTATGGGATAATGTTAAGGCAAAACATCCTCTGCCCACACTCCTCACTTCAAGCCCTGTTTAGTCTGTGGAGATGGTAGAGACTGCCCCATTGTGAAGATTCATAACACAGTACGTGGGCATTTTGGGGGCATCCTTATGAAACTGTAGCTCTCTGTAGCACATCTTTTCTCTGTGGAACAGCCTTCTCTGGAGCCATGTAAAAGTGGAATTTTTCCTGTTGATCTCTTTCCAGGAGAAAAGATGCTTGGTAGTGCATATGGACAAGCTGGGGAAGAGAGGGAATGGAGTCACAGCAAACTTTTGAACTCCAGGAGAAGGATAGAGATGTACTAGAAGGCTGTGAGAACTTGAGCAAAGGCAGCAAGGACAGAAGGTGCCCAGAGGGTGCTGTGAAAGGGCTGAGTGCAGCAAACTTTGGGCAAACTCCTCCAGCTCGGTTCCAGAAAGATGTGTGATTGCTCACACAGGTGCTTGACTCTTCTGGGAAAGGTGGCTGGTTGGGTAAGAGTCTACCCTTATGGTTTCAAGGCCTCAACAATGAGCAGTGGGTTCACATCAGGCAGTCTGATTCTAGTGGGTTTAGTTGCAGCTCTCATGTCTGCAGTGTAGCCCAACAGCCTCAATAAGCACAATGGAGTTTTGGAAAGAGATAATTTGGGGGGGTTTAACTTTCCTTTAAGACAAACATCTCCAGCTGTTGTTTTGTGGGTGTCATTTCTTCCGATCTCAGCCACAATAAGGGAAAAAAAAAAGATAAGCACAAAAGTAAAATGTTGTCTTTTGGTTCTAGAATTAAGTTTCTTTAGAAGTCCTTTAGAAACACAAATACATCTCAACTTTGTCTGTGGCCAGGGCTTCAGAAATAGTTCTTATATTAATTTAATTTCCTTTACTGAAGCAGATCATCAGTCTTTCATGGCAGGCAGTCCACCCCAGCTAGAGTATTTTCCATCATGAGCTCCAGATAGCCAACATCCTGATGTATGGCTCGAAAGGAAGAAAGATCCAGAGGCCTGATGCCTTCAATCAAAACACGAAACAGAGATTTCTGACCAGCCTTTTCCCCAACAGAGTAAGCCAAGGGAGAAGGCAATCATTGCTTTCTGGAATCAGCAATGTCAGTCCTTGACACCGAGGAGGTCGGTGAAGAAAGGTTAGCCCTGGTGTCATCATGCCATTAGGTCTGAATGGCTCTGAGAGATCATGAGTGCAACCTGCCATTCACAGTCCCCCAAGGGTTTCTTTTTTCAAATGGAAGGTTGCAAAACTCTCATTGCATATTCCAGCGCTGCACACACTACATCTTCCCCTTCCCCCAGTCAGTCAGAAGAAGCTAATGGGAATCAGATCCTTAATGGAGGGCAACGGCAATTCTATGTGGGTGGGAGGGCATAAAACCTTCTCCAGCCAACCTCTTTTGGCTGGTGGTCAATGAAATATTAATATGTGACCTTTATTATTTTCACTTTCCATTAAAAACCTCAGGACACTGGAACTAAGGTATTTAAAACCACTTCTGCTTCCTGGTAATCCATGTTTAAAAGAGAAATAGAAATATAATCACTTTGTGTTTGTGACCAGCAGTGTCCCTCCAGACTGGCTCTGGTCTTAGGTGCTGATGTCCTTTTTAAAGGATTTTGAATGCAACTGAATGTGAGACCCATAACTTCTCTGCATATCCAAGCAACATTTGCCTGTGGAGATGAAGAGGTAGAAGGTTCTTGTTTCAGCTGTGGAGATGAAGAGGTAGAAGGTTCTTGCTTCAGTTGTACCCATCACTGGATTGTTGCAATGACCTCTCCTGCCCAGCAGTATCCAAGAAAGCTGTGTAAGGTCTTAAAGACTGGAGCAACCTATGACACAAAGGTTGGTTGAACGTAAGGCTCAGTAAATGTGTCTTTTTGTGACCATGTTGATTTGTGTCATAGGGTGGCAAGAGAGCTGGTTTAGGCAGGAATGTCCTATAAGGGTTTACTCATTTCTTTTTCAACCAATGCTCATAATGAGTAATATTTGCAAGCCCAAAGCTACCTTAGTGTTCAACGACAACTTCTCTTCACCAGTGTCACCAACACCACAGATGACTGAACCAGTTTACAAACAGAATAAACCTCAACTTTGCCACGTAGATGAAGACAGCTGGCCAGGAGCAATAGGAAAGATGGCTCAAGGGCTGGAAGCACAAAATGTAAATGTCAGAGGTTCATCAGCAGTGTTCAGCTTGTGCTACAAGCTTCATCTGTGAGCTTTGGTAAGCAACCTTGTTTCTTGGTCTTAATAGATCCTAAACTCCTTTGTGTCCACTTCTTGGTGCAATGGGGCATGCTCAGAGCTGCACCCCTGGCATGGAGTGGCCCAGATGCTCCTTGATCAAAGTCTTCTCTCATCCACTGGCCAACCCCTGTGACTCTGAGATGTAGAGATCATTAGTATTGGGGGAGGCTAATCTAAAATGCTTTAGGTGCCAGGGATGGTTGTGTCACAGACTCCTCCGTTGGTGCCTGCACATGATCTATGCCCCAGGGCAAGGTGGGGAGGCTGCAAGGCTTGCTTAGGACACTGCTGGAGCTTGTCCTGGGAGGGAAGAGCTGGATACAATGGTATCTGTGGCCACAATATCTGTCTGCACTGTTCCCCCATCACTTGTGCTCAGATTTCCTCTGGGAGGGCGATGATTGATTTACTCCAGAAGGAATGAGCCGCCACACAGGAGCTGCAGAAGGCAGCAAAACAAGCAGGGGAGAGTGAAAAGATAATCCCAGCTCAAATCTTTACCTTAATTGTACCCTGGGCAGCAATCCCTGCAGTAAAAGAGAGCATTGGTCTCTACTCTGACTGCGACTGTGGCCCACATGACACACAAAGGGCTCTTAAAAATATGAATTGTCTCATGTGATTGCTACCCCAAGCAATCGGTCTCTGAAGAAGAAGAGAGCAAAGTCTAAAGGTCCCCGCCCAGTCATCCCAATATCAGAGTGCATCTTTTCCTCAGCTCATCTTGCCACAGGTAGGAACAGGCTTGTCCATTGATACTTCAGGCTTTACACTTTTTCCTGCTATGGATCATTGCAGAAACCAGCTGCTTTCTGCCTCTGGGCAGTGGACAATGCAGTGCTATGGGGCACTCATGTCTGACACCTGCAGACCTCATCCCCACCCCTAACTCGGATGTTGGGGGACCAATCCCTGAAGTAAAAGAACATGTAAAGGAGAAAGGACCTTTGCCAACCTTTGTCTCCTTTGTAGCTGTAGCTGGCTCACGGAGGTTTCCAAACCCTGGTCACAGTTATAAGTCAGGGAACCAATCTGTGTTGTAAAAGAGCTTGAAGAGAATTTCCTCTTTGGAACACAAATCCTCTTGCTATGTCTGTAGGCCTTGCATATGGCAAGAAGTGGTTATGCTTCTGATATTTCCATTCTCCAATCTGTAACTATAATCCCAGCACAAACCCTGATGTTATTCCCAGACAGGAGGTGACCCCCGTCCCTAAAGGAGCAAATAATTTCCCCTCAGCTGACACCAGCTGTCCGCACATTATTGAAAGCCCTACAACACTTTATGCTTCATTAAAGTGACCTACAGAAGCCAAGCCCACCCCAGCCCTGTGCTTGCCAATTGCCAAGGGATCATTCCCTATGGGAAAAGAGAACCAACAGCCTTGGTCACAGCACCACCAGTCCTTTTCCTAGTGGTTTTGCCCTCTAGAATAGACTGGCCTCTAGAAAGTGTGACTGTCCTCCCCCTAATTCCAACCCCTTAACTGTGGCAAGAGGATGATTATAAAAACCAAAGAAAAGGACTTGGTCCCTGATACCCTGATACCACCTTTCAGCCTAATTCCTGGGGCTCTATAGAATCCAGAAGGAAATTGATCATTAGAATGTGTCTTCACCATAAACCCAAATCCTACCACTTGTACCTCAGGAGCTAATAACCACAGTGACAGAGAATGTGGCAGCTACAAACATCATTCTCCTTCCTAAAGCTGTGGGTCCTGATCCACTCTGTAGGGAAGTGACCTCTGAAAGCTGTTGCTGGGTATATTGTCTTTGTGGATGGCATCAGGCAGAGCTCTTGGGGCAAACAGGTGTGGAAGGGCTAGTTCCTGACCACTCAGACCTAGCAGGCCCTGGACTGACCCAGCCTCTCTGCATAGCAGCTGAAGGGTTAAAACCACACACTCCCATGTGTGTATACTCACCTACCTAGATGTGGTGTTGCCTCTGTTCAAAATTCACATATTAATGACATGGCTTCTCTTCCAGTCTTCAGAGGACTTTTTTGGAACAGGATGGGTTTGCCATTCCCTGTCCCTAAGAAGAAAGTTTAGAGAACAAAGTCAGCTGAGATAGACTTGAAGGGATGTCTCCTTTGAAGGCCACCAATCTTCTTGCTTTCTGGGTGCCCTCTCTTAGCAGACCCCGTCATCTCACAGTGCCTGGGTCTCCTCCTGGAAGCTCACTCCCAAAGGGAGGTAACGTGCATACAGGTGTGGGAGAGTGGCCCCGATTGCCGGTGTACAGACACATTAGGCAGCTACTACCTTAATTACCCACCGGGGGTCTCAGTTTAGGTGATGTGACAACTTCCCAGTGATGGCAATTATCTTCCTGGGCTGGGATTCACTTGGTGGTGCGTTTGTCAAAGCCTCCTAGATAAAATATGCACCAGCACATCTTGTCCATGCTCCGCAACCAGGCTTCTCCCACCAGCACCCTGGTGGAGCTGGCAGGTTGGGAATGTTGTTCCTCCTTGCTGCAGCAATGCGATGGTGGAGAGCTTACCTGAGAGAGTCCTTTAGGCTTGTTCTTGGTACTGTTTCCTTCATCTGATTTCATCCATATTTTACTGGAAAACAGTACAAAACAAACACAGGACTGAGGCATAGCCTGTAAAAAACAGATGCAGATGGACAAGATTATAAGCGTTCTATTTCTATTTTTCTTTGCTTTGTCTCATTCCTGAAGCTGCCTTCAGCAATTTCTGTTAGAAAATACTGTTGAGTAGTATTACGGTAGCATTCAGCTAATGATTTTTTAGGAAATGGTCACAGCAATACCTATTTGTCCCTGTATGTGAAAGAAAAATATGCCATTTAAATACAACATCCTGTCCATAGCTGTATCCAGTTAGTCTTGGAAGCCTGTTTATAGACTCAGTCGTACTCTGTTGGTGCTGAAATTGATTTCTTGGCTGAAATATTTTGCAATAGGATAAACCCCCTAATTGTGCACCTAAATATAATTGAATTTTAACAAATTGAATTACTTTTATTTTACCTTGGATGATAATTTATTGACACAAATAGAATTCCTTTAATTAGATTTGGCATAGACAGGTCTGCTGAGGGCACATTAAACCCTTTTGCCATGTGATTTTAGTGTGTTAGTTTTTTTTTTTTTAATTTTAGACCACCCTGATATTCCTAGATTAAATTCTGTTTATTAAGGCTGTACAGCCAGTCAATTATTTTGACTATGCAGTTCTTAAGATCCCACATGGATTTAGCATAGATCCTCTGTGAAGAAGGGCTATTAATTTGTAATTTCTCATTAAATACATCAGAGATTGAAATGCATTGTTGCTATTCTGGAAATAGATATCCTAATTCAGGAGTACTGAGCCTGTAGTCTGTAAAAATGGAAGGAAAATGAGGACAGACTTACATTTATCACCATCTCTCAGAGTCTAGACCTCAATAAAGCTGGGAAAGTTCGGTAGAAAAAATATAATAAAATAGCTGCAGCATCACCAGTGCTCTCAGGGAAGCTTGAGGTGTCACCTCCGCCTCTACAGTGATCACCTCACCTAGAGAAGCCAAGGAGGTGGTCTTGGCCTCTACAGCAGGCATAGCAGAGTGATAATCCTTGTAACATGGGGCCCTGGATCCACCCGGGACACTGGAGATGGTTCCTGTGGTCTTCTGCTTTGTGGAGTGCAATGGAAGCTTGAACCAGAAAGTAAATGTCCATAACTGTCCATAAACTTCCATTAAAGCTTGAACCAGAAGTAAATGTCCTTAAATCAGTTTAGGTGAACAAGGTTGACATGACTGATGGGTTGCTCTGGACAAACCTTAAGAGGTCTCCACCAGCACCTCGGATCTGCAGCAGTGAGTGCTGACAACCCCCTGCTTCCTTGAAGTACTGTCACCAAACAAGCAGATGAAGAGCTAAAAGCCCTTCTAATAAAAGATTAGCAGATGTCTTCTCGCTCATTAATAGGCCTGAAAGATCAGAGAGGGGGGAAAAAAAAGCTTTAAAATTGATTTCTTTATTTCGTACTTGGGACAAGAAGACAGGGCTTAAATTCTGATTTTTGTTATTATGCCTCACTGAAGAATAATGACAATTCTCTTTTCTCAATTCCTGTATCCACGTTATGTTGAGATCCTATGTTCTTGTGTCATACAAATACCTATATTACACCCAAATATTTACATTCCAAATAAACACACAGAGAAAAATCGCAGCTAAAACCATGAAAGAAAAATCCGAGCAATATCAGACTATACACATCAGACTTCAGTTGTGGTTTCTCCCTCTTTGGTAAGTTTGCAAACATATAGCTAAATATTTTCCAAACAACAAGACCTCTTGTTTTGTCTCTTGGTGGAAAAAACCCCAACAAACGAATGAAAAAGGCCAGTGGCTTTGCTGCAGCTTGGCTCAAGGAATAGCCTCTTTGGTTTGAAAGGATCTTGCCCAGTCAGGCTAGAAGGTTTGAAAACCTTCTCTGGGTTAAACAGGGCAGGAGGATTTGGGGCTGTACTGAAATGGGACAGGTTTATTGACATGTAAATGCCTTGGGTTGCTTGGGGTCACTGGTTCCTGCCCTCTCCTGCTGGTAGCATCCTCCTCTTTCTTTCTCCCACTGTATAACTTCATTTTGAAGTCAGTTGGCCTAATATTTTTGGTGCTGTTCACCAGCTTTCCTTAGTCTGAGAGCAGGCAGAAAGCATCAGGCAGCTCAAAACAACCTCCTTAGGTTTTCAGACTCAAGCTATTAGCCAAGGAAAAGCACAACTTCTTCCCTCCTTCACCCATCTGGTGCCTGCTCTGCAGGGGTGAAAGCTGTCAGTGCATAATAGGCTGACAGGGTACTAAGAGGGTGGCCTTGTGAGGGAGGAATCTGTATTTGTACAACTTTAAGAATTTTTTCTTAGTTTCTACCATATTTTGAAGTGGGCTTTGCACCTGCATTTGGCAACAGAGACGAGGGAGAGGGAGGCAGGGGTGAGGAATGAAACCATAAACAAGCCAGCCCAAGACAGCCCCTTGTTGAGAGCCTTCCTACTTTGACACATGCTCATATTTTTCAGAGCACAGCACGTTGAAGTTGATTGTTTTGGCTGCTCTTGCTCTTGGTTCTTGGCTCCCGTCCTGGCTTCTGGAGTACTGGGAAAAGTCCACCCCCTGCCAAGCTCGCAGGGGAGCTCACCAGCATCATCTGCTTACTGAAAAGCTACTCCTCTGCTGGGCACAGGACAGGAATTGGGTCTCAAGTGAGGTGGCAAGGCTGCCAGCTCCCTCTGGGGCTTTCAAGGGATGGCACAAAATGGACACAGAAAGCCAAGGCTGATGCTCAATCCCTTGGTTTATAAAAAAACAAAACAAAAAACAAAACAAACAAACAAACAAACAAAAAACCAAAATAAAACAACAAAAAAAACCCCAAAATAAAACAACACAAAAAACCCCAAGCAAACAATTAAAGAACTTAACATAAAGGCGAGGGGGAAGCCAAACAAAACACATTATACTGAACAGGCATTATATAAAGTTCTGGGAAATTTCTGAAGATATCTCAGCTATAACCCCTAGAACAAATTTTTTTTAACTGTCTTCTGGCACTCAGTGGGTAAAGAGCAGCTCTTGTCTGCTTGTTGGCCTAAGGGAGGTGGGAAGGGGATGAGAACCCTACGATGTACCGCAGGATGCGTACCCAGGGTGGTCTGGGTGGGTGCACAGGATATCCCACCCTAACAAACACTCAGCAATCTGTGAACATTTTCTCAGGCTCATCACTGATCCCTCTCTGTGATTTCAGCCTTGCCCTGTGGAACCCATCTCCAGATGAACTGTCCCAAGGCTGGTCATGCTGGCACTCAGCACAGTGGTAATGAAACTTCCTGAGGTAAAATGACAAGCAAATGTTCTGCAGTTTTCTCTCTCGATTTGATTTTGATTTCATTTGAATGGTTCTGTGCCTAATTGCTTGCCTATAGTGAAAACTTAATGTGTTGATTTTCCAGGGGCTACTGAGCAGCACTTGGAGAACAATCAGTCAGATGTTTTGTCACATCCCAGGCAGCCCTAGCAGCATTTGCCTGAAATGAAATGTAGCATCTCTACACTGCAGGCAATATTTTTGCTGATAATGCTTCTGCATATCTTGCTAAATAAAAACAGACCCCTCCTTTTTTTTGTTGTTTAGAGATCAGTTAAAAGCAAAACCAAACCCCTACTTGCATTAAGATAACACAGCACCAGACTGGAAGCTGAAGTCGTCCTCCACGTCTGACTGCGGTCACATCAGGTCCCAGACTTGATCCTGAGCCATCTGCTAATTGCTGTGGTTTTGCAATCATATATCCCAAAGCTAATTTAGTTTGGAAGTAGCTGTTGGAACATGGATTCATCCTTGGAAATCACATTGCCTCTCTGTTAATGGGTACTGCAGCTTGCTAAGCTGCTCCAGCCTGCTCAGCCACAGGATGCACTCGGATGGTGTCCTGTCTTTTAAAGACTTACACCCTGGGGTGTTGAGCAGCTTTAGAGGATGCTGCAAGCTCAGGGAAGCCCTGTGGCCATCTGTCCTTAGGACCAGACTCAAGGGCTGTAGTGCAGCTGAACCTGCGGGCACGATGGGCAAGCCCACGTCAGAGCATGCTGGTGATTTGTGTGGGACCTGCCTCCTCAGGCAGTGATGGGGCACACGGTGCATGAGATGCAGAGTGGGCTGTGGCTTTGGGATGCTCTGGAGGTTCTTCTGTCCTGCAGCTGCCAAAGCCCAAGCTGCAGCACTGCACTGCACCCCAAACCACTGACAGGTATGCTAAGAAAAGGCTAAGGCTACACACAGAGCACGTCCTGACCGAAGTGAGATACTCAGATTACCAAAAGCCTGCATGTGTCCCTCAGAACACAGCAGCAGGAGCAGCGCAAAGCATGCCTGGTGCTGCTGTACCAGCCTCCTTGGGGCCCTCGTCCTAGACATGGGTCTGTCACATGCATTAGAAACATCAGACTGAACAAAACATGATGGAAAGATAGGCACTGATGTGTCATCATCTTCTGCTGTTATAACCAGCTCTTATGATCTCCATTACTCCGATGGAGTAATTTGATTTAGTCTTTTAAGGTACTTGTCCTCAGGACACCCCCGTGAGGTAAGCAAAGTGCTGCAGTTGGGCACAGACACCGTGTCTGTGATCATAATAATAGCAACAAACATTCCCAGAGCTCTCTGGTGCCCCCGAGCCTGGAAGCACCGCGCAGGCTGTGGTGGCTGACAGGGTCAGTTAGGTTTCTCAGGCAGAGGTATACCCAGAGAAGCTACGTCTCATTTTCCTACAGGTGCTGCTCCCACCCATCTCAGATTCACCCAGACACTGTAGGTAAGTACACAGATATTTTTGTAGACCTTGGCCCAACCACGTGGCCCACCATTGTTTGGGAAGTCCATGACAGAGGAAAAAACTGACCCTCCATGACTCGAGCTGCTCATGCGGGTAAAGCGAGGAAGCAGAAACAGGCAAGGTGGGACCTGCGCTCATCGTGCAGTCTCCTCAGGGCAGGGGGTCTGTCTCTTCTTCGTTTGTCTGCAAAGCACATAGCTGTGGCCTTGTGTAAATAATGCATGACATGCACAGTCATATTTTCTACACGTCCCTGCCCGCACAGATGGCTTCCATGGGAAAATGTCATCGCTGATCATTAGAAGACAACAAACTCTTCCATTACCAAAATAAATAAGTGGTATATTCTTGGCTGCTACAGCAAGTCAGATCCTACACTGGGTGGGGTCGTTTTTCCCCCCCCATGTATGCACCTTCAGCAAATTGATTCGATAAAACCCGGTTCCAGACATCACCTTATTTCAAGTTCAGTTACCTAGGCAACTGCAGCATACTGCTGGGACGAGCTGCCCACCCCAGCTCCTGTTGGAGCTATTACACACATCAGCTCTTCCTTCAGGAAGAACAGAACGCTGCCGATGCCGGCTCCCAGCCTTTTTATGCAGAGAGGAGCTGTGCACGCGTGCGAAGAGAGGCAAGGCAGTTACAAATGCCTGTGGGAGGGAGACACGGAGATTATCCACACCCACGTCGGCGCGTTAAAAAATTGCTCACTTGACTACGAGACTACGTGTAGATGCTGGAGCTATCTATAGGATAAGAAGGTATAGATAGATGGCAGTAGCTGTGTGTACATCCGCGTGCGTACGCATACCCCTACGCAGAGCGGCTGGTGTGTGTGCTTACACGTGTAGGTGCTGCTTCTCATCAAATATCTGAAGTTATCACGGCTTCCACAAAAGGGTAATTTTATCTGAGGATCTGAGGTAACATGGGCTGGTGTTTTGTGGTGGTTGTTGTTCGGGGTTTTTTTTCAGAGGACTCATTTGTGGCAGGTCAGTTCATCTCCTTTGGGACACCAAGGTCTTTGCACTCTCTGCTCTGCATTTTCTGAAAAGTTAGGCCCTTGAAGAGCAGCTCTGGCACATCGCAGTGGTACTTGCAAAATAGATGGTAAGAAGCCCACAGTTATTTTGTGAAAGGCTTGATTTCTGGGTGACCCTGCTTTAGCAAGGGGGTTGAACCACATGATCTCCAGAGGTGCCATCTAACCCTCCCCACACTGGGATTCTGTGACTTCACCAGATAATCATCACGTCTCCACAGCAGCAACGTGTCTCCCAGGTGACAGCTGCACAGTGGCCTAGGGACATGGGAAGGTCAGGTGGTGGGCTGAAGGTGGAAGGGTACAAAGGAACAGCTGGATAGAGGAATCCCATTGACTTCCTTGCACCAGGAGCTACACCTCACCATGGGGATGCAACGACATACATAGTCAACCCATCTACTCTTGTTTAGCACAGGTAACACTGACTGAAGCTAGTTCTTATTTAGCAGACAGCCCTGTCAACGAGCAACACCCTTTTCCCCATGCCATCTTTCAGCACTTTTCCAGAGGGCAAATGGTTTTAATGCTTCCTTTTGCAGGAACCTGGAGCTCAATGTGTATCTTGAAGATGGGAAAACAAAATCTGCTGTGCATTGCTCCCTGATTAGGTTGCTCTGTGCCATAACTCACGTAGCCATCTGCAGGTATCAGCAGTCCTTTACCCTGTCTTTCACCAGCTACAAATATTGTGGCTGATTTGGTAGAAAGGAAGTGGGAATGGTCAGAGAGGCTGCCCTGAGGTGGTAGGAGATCATGAGACAAAAGTCTATCCTTGTGGATTTTGAGGCACAATATGTGTCTTGCTGTATTTGCAGGAGAACATCATCACCTGCTCCTTCTGCTATCCTGTGTGGGAACTTGGTGAGTAACAGGGATAACAAACTCCAAAGAAGAACGGGAGGTGGAATCCTCTATCCCTTCTCCATAACCTGCATCTCCAGGGTGAGGAGCAGCAGAATAACTCCAGTGTACGGACTGGAGTGGTGGCCTCCAAACACCCACCTGCAGGGAGCAGGGCTGTGTCTGGCTTTTCCTCCAACATCTACCTCTTCTTCTGACCTGTCTGGCTAGAGACTCAGCTCACCACCAGAGACACGGGTGCAGCAAGCATCAAAACTTGTTTCTAGATAGACAGCTGGACAGATAGTCGGGTAGAGAGTTGAAAGTCCAGTTCAGGGACTGAGAAACCTTTATTTTCATCAGCGTGTCAGCACTGGCATGGCTGACATTTATTTGGTAATACAGAGCCCTGAAGTTCCTTGTAGGTCCCCTGTTAATTGCTGCATATAACTTGTGGAACAAACTTGGCTCACGCCTTTAATGCATGCTGCATATATTTGTGTACAGACATAGACAAATGCATACAAATACCTATATATATTTATACACATACAGAAGAGCCTCTCTATATGTTTCAAACTCATGAACAGCTCCTGTGGAAATGGTAAGATGCAGGTTTTCTTCTGTCCCCTGCCTCCTGGATGGAGTAGGGCATTTGTAAGAGCACTGAGGGAGCGAGCAGCAGCTTATCCAGCTCAAAATCTCTGCAGTGCATCTTTGACTTCCTGGGGCAACGATTCACTCAGCTGGGGACCTGTTTTTATGAATAGATGTTCAGAGAAAGGGTTTGTCTATGGCAAGTGTAGCAGTGCCTGGGACTCTTTCCTGGAAACTTTTCTATGTGTCAGACGTTTCAGCTGAGTCTAGGTGGTGTTTGTTCTGCATGGCAGCGGCTTGGGAAAGGTTCTCTTTCCTGGCTACCAATAAGTCACTGCTCTTTGATTGTTGTGTACCTATATCCTGGAGGATATTGTGTTTGCTTGGATGCATTTCTCATTTGAAATACTGAAAATGATGAGCAGAGAAGCTTTGGCAACTGCCAAAATTGTGATAATTGTCTGAGCTGTAAAAGCTGCTGGGGCCTCACAGAGATGGTGGCAGCAGATGCATCTGTGCCTGTGTTACCCTGCTTCTCCAACAGCCCCAAAGCTTGACTGCTTTTTTTGACAACATTACAAAAGCAGTGTAGAAAGGGAAAGAAACACAGTTAGAGAGAGTAAAGGGTTTGCTTATTGGGAGAACTGACTCAAGGTCTGGATGATGCTAAAAAGACAGAGGACTGGCCAGAGGGCTGTCTCATCTAGGAATGCTTTTTTCTCTCCAGCTGTGCCATACATGTTCTGTGTCCTGTGCCATACAGCCTGTCATCCTGTACATCTCCTATGTCAGGAAAATGATGCAGGAAGCAAAAAAGGCCCCAGACTGCAGCAGCTCCCCCTCCTCAGATTCACGGACCCATTGACTTTACAAGAGCATAAAGGGAAAGTGGAAATTTTATCCCCTTCATCTCTTTCCCTTAGCTGGGATCAGAGTTGGCTCCTTGAGCTATTGGACGTCTCTGCAAATCTCAGTCAGTGGCCCATCCCCACCACAAGCAGGGACTCGGGTTCCATCCTTGGTCTGGAACTGCTGGTACTACCTGTGAAATTGGTCCTGCCACCTCGAGGCTGCCTGACCCTTTCACACTAAACTCCTGTTTTCATTTCTTTATAACTCAGCCTGAGGATAGCACATTTCTGAGGGGAGATGACCATATGATGAGCTCACAGGTCCAGACCCGGTTTCCCCATTTTAGGAGCAATGGATTTCAACTGGAACAGGAGCAGGGCAGGGACACCAGTGGGAACAGAGGGAGCAGACTGGCTGTCTTTGGAGAGAAGGCTGAGTTTGTCTTGTTTAGCCTAGCAACACAAAAGCTGACAAAAGCTGGAATTGCTATCTGTAAATACCTCCGAGAGGGAGAAGAGTTTCTTTAAAAAGTCAGTTTAGCATGTTAGCAAATGTTTTAAAAATATCTGGGAGTCAGTCTAGACTGGCAATGAGAAGCTTTTTCTATGATTGAAGTGATGAGGTCCTCACACAGGCTTCCATGGGGTGCTGTGAAACCATAAGAACCTAATTAGCTTTTAGGTGAAGGTCGAGCAATTGCTGAAAGGGAAGCTACCAAGCCATTGCCTGTGAGTGCAGGACCCTGGACTGACCTCACTGGTCCCTCCCAGGGCTGCATTTCCAAGGTGGGAACCACAGTTTGAACACAATAGGTGAATACTGAAATTGTAGATATCTCATCTTGGGTGTTCAGAAGCACTTAATTCACAAGCAAGGCTTCACTGCTGCTACCATTTTTCCGGTGCTGTGGAAATAAACGTATTGCTGCTTTAGCTCAGCTCAAGTATCAGGGTGAGAGTGTGTTAGAAACATCCAGGAGAAAATTAAATCATCTTCTGGTCGGCGTTTTGTCATGTGTGCTGCATATTTTATTTTCCTTCAAAGAAATGTTGAATAATGGTGTATTTGAACAACAGATTTTTTTGAAAATACAGTGTGCCGGCGTGTAATTGAAGCCTGGATTTTAACATAAAGATACATTTGTTAATTTTTCCTCTCTTCTAACTTTTGAGTGCCCAAATTGTCAGTCTTACGGTTGTTTGAACATAAAGTGGTGTCTGACTGTAGCAGAGCTGAGGTGGCTGCAGGAATGGTCAGTCAAAACAGATTTTGAGCAGCGGTGCTGTGCCACTGAGATAGTAGAAAGTTTGTATAGTGGTAGGTAATGAAAGCTAACAATAAAAAAAAAAAATAAATAAAAGAGTTGATTTTCTAACCAAATCATAACTGGACTTGTTTTGAGCTGTGTTATACTAAATCCACTTGCAAGAGTTGGATGACACTAAAAAAAGAGGGGGAATTTCAGCACTGATGACTTTCTTATTCCTAAAACCAATTATTTTCAAACATGTCATCTACATTGGCTCTCAGTGAGGATTAACTACATGACAGGCTTGAACTTTTAAAAGCAACTGAGTTTTAAATTATAAAAGAGCAGGGGAAAAAGGTGAGACTAATTTTTACCGTACAGAAACATGTGAAGTTTTTCAGTGCCTCATCATTCAAAGCCTGCTTGCTGTAATTGTAATGAGAATTATTCCCCTTCTCTTCTTTTCTTGCCTCCCTAAAAAGAAACACTTTGTGATTGGATGGTGTAGACTAATTTTTAATGAATCATATGAGTAGTCTATTGAAAATTACTTTCCCCCATCTAGCCCAGGAGTATTTTTCTATTAATTGCTTTGCAAGCATTTAAATATATTCGTACTTTACACTGCATGGACCAACACCAGTTGAATGCTACATTTGTGTTGTCTGACTGGATGAGATGGGCACCAAGAGGTCTTCCTTGCAAAATGAATTTTGAACCTGGTTCGTCCATAGATGTGAATTAGCTATTAAAACCAGTCAGAGAGATTTTGATCCTGCCACCTGTCAAGCATACAGCCAACAAAAGCGTCTTAGCTTTATTCTGAATTTTTAGCCCTCCTAACCCTGTAGAGATGACTTGAATGCTGCAAGTTAAGTGGGTGCTCACCATCTACTTGGTGGTGAGCCCAGGTTTTCAGGGCTGTATCAGCTGAACTGACAGTTCATAAAAAAAAAAAAATTCTTTCTTCCTTGTTTTGTTTTGGGGTTTTGCTGTTGTTGTTTTTAGCTGACAAGTGTGCTGATGGCCAGTTTAATTTGATTTGACACAGATGGTCATTTCAGCTGGCAATCATCCACTACAAGACATGTCACCCTTGGCTAACGACCTAGCCTCATCGATAATCTTGTGACATCTTTTCCATATTGTATATGCCATGTCCCTGTGAACTTCCTGCAGTAACCCCTTCCTGTTTTTAAATCCCAGGCTGCCAAATGCCTGGCTCCAAAATGTCATTTCTTCCTCACGAGTAGGGACCAGCTGCTGAGTGAGATTCCTGGGATTCTCCCTCCATCTTAGCCCTAGGGGCTGGTGGGAAGAGCCATGGAAAATGCTGTGGGAGGAGATACCTGCCCTCTGTTTCCTTCCATCACACCCCACCAGGCCACAGCCACTGGTTTGTCCTTCCCTCAGCCTTCCCCTAGCCCTGAGACAGAGGGATGCTGCATTGCAGTGCTGTAGACTGGGAAAGGAGGTTTCTTCGCACCTGCATTTTTTAAGGGATCTTGATAATAATTATTAATGGTCCTCAATAATTCATTCTAGATTCTTAATCTCCTTTAAAGGTCACCTAGTGCAACCCCTGTGCAGTGAGCAGGGACATCTTTAAATAGAGCTGGTTGCTCAGAGCCCCAGCCAACCTCACCTGGAATGGTGCCAGGGATGATAACCCGTGGTTACCTGATCAGACTCGGGGTTATGTGACCTGAAGGATGCCATCAGCTACTATAGAAGTAAGTGGTGAACAAGATGTTTGCAAGATAAAGTCTTGCACAGAGATGCAAGACTTTCCAGTCACCATTTGAATGACATTTTCCAGCCTGATCTTCCCCTGGAATCCTTCTACCGTGTTTACATTTGTTTCTGTCACAGGGCTATTTGCCCAATAAATTAAACAGTCAATAAATGCAGTGGCCATAAATCTTCTCTATCACTAATTACCTTAAAAATGAGGAGACTGTTATTCTGCCTCTTTTATTTCATTTGGTGGTTGTAGCCACAGTGGCTGAATAATCCCAGCAGCCTGTGGCCCACCGTCGTGTCACGGGGAGACAGAACAGGAGCATCAGGAACGTGTAATTTTTCTCATGAACGAACACCTCAATATGAAACAGCAAGAAGCTGTGGGACTTCCTAACCTGGATGCTGTGTGTGCCTTTCCATTGGCTGAGGTTGTTTTGCCATTGTGGGGGGAGGTCCCCTGGGAGCTGCCGTTCTGTGACTGCTAACACTTGGCAGTTGTTCCTCTACGTGAACTGTGGGGAATCTCCATCACCGTGCAGCCATCTGAACCTCGGTTCTGTGAGATCCCAAAGGCCTTTGCAAGGTTTGTTTATTATTAGCCTCATTTATCTCTCTCATGACTGATTTTGAATATAAGGAAAGTGGGTCCTATTAAAAAATTCATGTTACTATCTAGGACACAGAGTCAAGTGTGGAGTAACCCATATTTCATCATCACACTATTAAATAATGAGAATTAATTTACTTTATGCCAACTAGCTAAGCACAGCCAAACTAAATTTTAACATGTGGCAGAGAGCTGACATCTGCTAGACTAAAGGTGTCGTGTGTGGATCCGGAATATTTTATGACAAAGATTCATGGGTAGTTTCTGACATCACAAATTACCTGGTTGTTCTGCTAGGGAAACATTTCCAGTTTGCAGTGCCCTCTCTGAACTCTTGATCTGAACAGTATGGCCCGAAGCAGGTGGCTGTAGATGACCTAGAAGTGCTGCCACATTTTTATGGTGTGTCTGCCTGTGTAGTAGTGTTTAGACAAGGAAGATTTCACATCCCATCAAAGGGTATCTAGGGAATGGAGCTATGAGCTCATCTGTGAGCAAAGTCCCCGTGGTTAGAGCTGTGCTTGGTGAGAATGGTCCCAAGTGTTACCACCAAGCCCATTTCCACCCTTTGCCATGCACATAGTAAGTCAAGGTAGTGACACTGCACCTGCAAAGTCAGGTGTCATCAGCCTAAAGGTCTCACCTCAGCACCGGTGAGTTGGGAATTGATGGCAGGATCTGTCAATGGGCTGTGCTGGCGTTGTCACCCCCGTCTGCCCCCACCAGCCCACAGGCTGTTTCGGCAGAGGCCAGTTCCACTGACAGTCTGACATACAGGAGCATGCAGTGACAGAGCTTGTGACACCAGCATGCACTCAGGTTTTTTCTAAGAGGCATCGTTACAAAAACAAAGGTCGTTAAAAACACACACACAAAATCCCATTTTAGATTAAAAAAGAATAGAGGCGTTTGACCTTTGCTGTGTCTTTTGCCATGATTTAGAGCTTTATATGGTGTTTGTAGTCATGTTGCTTTATTATTCTCACTGCCCTGTTTCTTCTTTCTAGGCATCGAAAAGAAGCACAAATTTTAGTTAGAAGTGGTTGACCTTCTAGTTGCAGATGTCCCTGCTCCCTGCAGGGGGGTTGGACTGGATGACCTTGAAAGGTCCCTTCCCACCCAAACCAGTCTGTGATTCTGTGACCTACCCTTTGCAAACAGCAAGTGCCTTCCTGGGTAATTCACAACCAGGGAGAAGAGTCAAGGTCAGTGATCAACTCATTTACTGCGCCTTGACCCCTCTTACCGAGCTGACGGTTTGCTCCTCAGCTCTTGGGACCAGAGTCCTGGTTCACACCAGTGTCTGGGATTTCAAGACTGGTCACAGATCAAGGGCTTTTCCACTGCAAAGCCTCCCATGCTCACCTTGCAGACTGGTTGGCTGATTTTTAGTGGATGGATGGATGGATGGATGGATGGATGGATGGATGGATGGATGGGTTAAGGCACTGAGGCTCACTCTGAGCACAAGGACTAGAGTTCTCCAAATTTCAGGCTATAAGCCGTTAGCAGCTGGGAGGCAGCCAGGGCAACTGGGCTGAGTTGGCTACAGGTGTGTCCCAGACCAGAAACATCATCATCAGTATAAAGGAGCTCCTCCTGAGCCTTCTTTTCCTCTTATCCCTATCCTTGGAGGGACTCACTCACCATTCTGCTCCTGAGGATGCTTTCCTGGTTATTGTGACCACTGTACGTTTGCTAAGCTAAGTATTGTTCTTATGTATTTAATGTTGGTGTTAGTTTGGCTGTCCCTATCATGCTGTTTCTCTTTCACAAAACCTCCAAAGTAAAATACATTCTGGATCCCCTCAGTGAGCTGGCTGTCTAGAAGATCATCCCTTAGGATGCTCAGCATACTTGTTATGTAGCTCTCACTCCTCTAAGATAATGAATCCTGTGTCCCAGGACTTGCCTGCACTTGAAAGTTATCACTGATTAAGGTAAGGTGCAAATATAAAGTGCCATCACTGCTGCTTAAGAGCAGCTCCAGGGCTGAGTTAGGCAGGAATGACGTGCTCTGAGTTTGCAATAACAGCATCCACACAGGGTGTTAATCAGGAATAGATAATTGGGAACAGCTCAGCACAGAGATGTGATGTTGGTGAACCAGCCCCAGTTGCTTAAACCTCTCCAAGAGGGCTCCAGCTGCCCTTGCCAGCAGTAGGAGAGCGTTTCAGACGAGCACTACTGAAGCTCCTATGAATGATCTCAGTTAATACTCAACATGTTGAAGGCTGTACAGTGGTTTGCAAGAGGTAAACAGCAGTTACCTCAACCTGCTAATATTAGCTGAGCTATCTGCTTTGTGAAGGATCACTAAGAATACAGGCTGGTGTGTTTGCCTGTTGAGCAGGCGAGTGAATTAAAAGGTGTTTGATAAAATGTTCCAGCTGCAAATGAAATCCCAGAGCTTGATGAGTCTTGCCCATGAAAGCCTGTGACTGCTGATGGTGTTGCTGCTCGACCAAAGTGTCAGGCAATGAAGCTACAAAGGAACATTTAGTGGGTGGCAAATGGTCTCTTCTTGTCTTTGGCTTTTGCAGATTTTGAGTGATGCTGCCCTTATTCAGCAATTGTCCCTTCTCAGGAGGTGTGCTTGACAAGCCATCTGGGAAGATCTATCATCGCATAACCTTATACTGGAATGGCAAAGCAAGTCCCCTCTTGTGACAAGTCGTGCGGCTGAGGGCACCAGGCATTCCTCAGGTGTCCTTCAGCAAGGAGGAAATACCAAAAGCTTAGAAATTGGCTTTCCTCTATATTTTTCATGCTCTTAGACTAACACAAAGCACCTGGGGGGAAAAAAAAATAGGATCTTAAGGAAAAGTGTGAGGGGGAATTAGGTCTCTGGTCTCTAATTTGTATGTAGGAGTGGAAAAACACCCTTACTCTGGATGTGATTAAAGTGCCTGCGGGAATTATTCAGGCTTTCAGGCCATCTCTGTCCGCTTTGTTCCTTTTAAGCCATTGCAGGTATCTACAGAGGCAATTATAGAGGCTTCCTGGTCAATGCTCAGAGGAAAGCAGGTGCTTTTTCTTTTCTACATTTAATTTGAAATTAAAAAAATACCTTCCCATCAATCCAACCCAATAGTTCTTTAGAGTCTTGAAGCTTCTAACTCAACCTTTGCTTGAAGATCAGCAACCACAGCTCTGGCTGATAACACCAGAAACTGAGAGGATCTGGCACTTTCGGAAAGTCAAGTGCAGAGACTCAGAATTTCCATCAGTGCCACAAGCCAAGGAAACTTCCTGACAGTTGTGTTTTACATTTGGAATCTCGCTGACCTGGAAAACAATACATGGTGTATATATTCTGTGTATTCCTCAGACAGCTTCCACATGGTCATCTCCACTACCAACCCCAGTACTCCCAGCTGCAGTCAGGGTATTCTTTTGCTCTCAATTTCTCTTCCAGAGCAATAATTCTCTGAAGCTATAATGTGACTTGGAACTCTTTTATGACCATAAGACTTTGTTCGCACTGTAATCTTTAACAGGTGCATTCTGAGACTAAGCCCATTTTAGGAATGTGTCAGAGGAAGAAAGCTAAAATGAGTTGCCAAAGCTGCTGTCTGACCTTTAAATACATGCTCAAAGCTCCATCTCGGGGCTCTGCAGCTCCAAGGGCTTCCTTTTCTCAGTGCCAAAAGCAGAGTGTGTGGAGGTCAGTTCCAACCCCAGCTCCTCCCAGCAAGGTGCTGAGTCCACATGTGAAAGCCAAGTGCTGTTCACGCAGAAAACTGTGGCAAAGCTCTGCCTGTCACCGAGGACCTTTCCTGTACACTGAATGGAAACATTCAGGGTAAGCCTTTTCCACTGGACTGTGTTTCCTCCTTTATCTTCTGAAGCACCTTCTGTAAGTAACCTGAGCTCCAAAATTTTTCCTGTCAGTGTGAAAACACTAAAGCTCTACCACCTTATAATCTGCTCTCCTTGCTGGGAGTCACATCAGCTCTCCAGGATATGCTGCCAGGAGACCCTATCCCTGGGATAGGGTTTGACATTTGGAGGTCTCAGCTGACCATGGCTATGGTTGGTGAGGGGAATACAGTTTACAAAGATGCTGAGGAAAGGAAAAGCTTTGGTGTGAGGGTGTGGGAGCCTGTGCCAGGCTGCCCAGAGAGGTTGTGGAGTCTCCTTCTCTGGAGAGATTCCC